>FIZU01056729.1:0-10966 GCA_900064475.1 Pseudococcus longispinus
TCTAGACTAAGTACACAATATATATTTTTTTCAGAATTGCACCTCTGAAAGGGTTACCAAAATGGTCCTCGGAAAGCTTAAAATGTCCATTTGACCTTTGAAAAGTGCTCGAAATTTTTTTCAAAAAATTCCAAAAATCACCCTTGATACTATCTACCATCCTTGCAAGTTTGAAAAAATTCGGTTGAAAACTGCCAAAAATGGAAATTTTTAACGAAAATCTACATTCAACTCCCCCGAAGCGATTAGAGTTGAGATATCGAGCTAAAAATTTTATCACGGGGGTTTTAAATCATAAGGACCAACTTCCACTGGATAATTTAAAATTCGGTTCTCAGGGCCAAATCACCCCTATAAACCCGGCTACGCTCTTACTCGTATTACGATAATTTATTGGTACATACTTAATTGTCAATTTCTAAATTCTCATTCACAAATTCGAGCAGTCATTATTTACGAGAAAGTTGATTTTCCCCTTATAGTGGGCCAATAAAACAGAATCTCTGTCCAAAACCGAAAGAACTGGTACTCTCTTTTTATCGAAAATATTTTTTTCAACAGATTTCTGTCGTTTTACAGCCCGAGACGATGTGCTATTTTCCGATTCTTTTGAGCTGAACCTTCTTTTATGTTCCATAAGAATGGAACTTTTTGTAGATTAACCATCTGTTTTATTGTAGTACGCAATCGTGGCTTCCTTTTCACTGGTTTTTATACCTGGATCTTTTTTTTTAATTTGGGTACGAGCTAGAGATACACGAAAAATAATTTTCAAGTCTCAACAGGTCTCAACACGTTTAAACAAGCTTAGTATTCGGTGTACTCACGTTGCTGTTTCTTTTTCCTTACACGAAATGTAATCATTTATCTAAACGTTTACCCTATTACAACTTCGTTCAGCCTCGATTTTTGGTGTTTAATATGCAAATCAATTTTCAGAAATGAGGCTTACGAAGAAACGAAAAAGAAGCAAAGAACAAAAGAATACATCACAACATACGTTTGAATGAACAAATGTAAAGACCTTTTCCTAGAAATTTCGACCGTCTGCTGAACACTTGAGTTAGGAAACATTCCTTCACAAGAAAAATATCCGCCCCAACGTTAGCTGTAACCTGCAGTAACAAAAAAAAGGCGAATAAAAGAAATGGTTTCTTTTGCCTTTAATGTACCTTATTTGGCGGGTGCCTTCGAGTCTGTCCTTTGACCTTTTGTTTATCAAATCTGAAAAAAGAAGTCTGGTATGTTCAGCGAATGCTACGATTGTAAATGAATGAGACTAGTGTCCGGCGGGGGGTTGTATTTGTAAGAGAAGATTTACGACTTCTTTCTCTTTCGTGCTTGAACTATTTAAATGATTGACCGACGTGCCACGTGTACGAGTATACCGAAACCTACCCTTCTTTCATGATCCTTTCTTCGCTACAAACATGGTCGAAAAAATTTATTTTGGTTCATACCAAAATAAAATCCCAATTATTGTTAACTCGTGTTCGAAAAAAGAAGTACACCTGTTAAAGAAAAGAAGCAATAATGAATTTAGTTTAGAATGCATTGTTCGTTTTTATTTCTCGCAAAGCTACGATGCACGTCGTTTAAAACGAATTTTCGAATAACATTTACTTCCATAAATTTCTCAAATAAATGTGGAATTACAAATGAAATGAATTACAATTATTCGTAGTTATATTTAAAACACAAGCTAACACACAGAAATGACCAATACCGGTCTTAAATAACACATATAGGTTGAAAGAAATTAAAAATAATGTTTCGTTTAAAAAAAGAAAGGAAAAATGATGCTGCATTAATGTATTTATGCTATAATATGAATGCTCAAGTAGTTTGAAAGATAATACATTGACATTGACGAATACTTGCAAGAATCACAATGATAGGTAACATAATTATTTGGTCAAATTCTTCTATTTTAATTTTATAAATCAGAAAGTGGAGGCCATTCGCAACTGCTACAATACGTCATAGATTGAAGATCATCATCGCACCAAATCAAAATAAGACCGTCCGTGCAACCGGAATATAATTCATGTTGAAAAGGCTCGTAGTAACAGCAATTAACGTTGCTGAAATGTCCACCAAGCTGTTTGATTAATTTGCCAGATTCGACTTGGTAAACATTGATCGAATCGTTGCACGGAATGTACATGTATTCGGGCGTTGTGTACCTCGAGATATCAATTTGAACGCTTTTTTTCGAAGAGTTTACAAAATTCTCGTAATCTACTAGTTCATTTTTACCATCCAACGTATCCCATAGTCTTATTGAATTATCTGTACCGCAAGAAACTAGTTTTAAACCACCTCTGACGAATTTGACGGCGGTTGCGGCTCCAGTATGCGCTGTGAAATTATTCTTACAAGGATTACAAGCGTTATTCTCTTTAGTATTGCAGCGATTTAAACTCATTAGACAACTTTTAGCCGATCGTATATCCCACAGAAGGACTTTATTATCGGCGCCACCAGTGGCTAATATGTGTTCTTCGAAAGGAGACCAGTTACAGGATAATACATCTCCTTGGTGATGTTTCAACGTATGTACATTGGTACCAGAATGAAGTTCTAAGATTGATACTACGCCTTTACTACTGCATACTGTAATGAAAACATTTAATTAATTGATCGCGTTACGTCGGTGAAAATTCACTTTGATCAAGTTACCTGCAACAGTACAGTTTCTAGTACGAGCCGGAGAGAGATCAAAATTATAAATTTTTCCTTCGAATCGTAACGTTTCGACGCATTCGAGACAGCTCGTATCCCATATTTTCAACGTTTTGTCGAATCCACCCGAAACAAAGATACCATTATCGGTTGGAAACCATCGTACGCATTCTACGCTATATCGGTGACCATCTTTATCCGCTTTAGTACATTTCCATAAACGTTTACATTCGTATTTCATCGAAGTTGTCATGTTCTTGATATTGTGCAGTAACAATGACCCATTACTGCGGCCAGAGAGTAAGCTGGAAATATATGAGATTAGAAAAATGGGAATTTTGAATGAAAATTAGCCTTGTAATACTTACAATCTGCCTTCGCAATTATCTCCTTGTAAGTGTTGAATACTGACGGTGAAAGTGTCATCGTGTGAGATTCTTTTACTATCGCTAACGTCCAAATTGGAAGCACGTTTTCCGATCACAGCGTTTGAAACAGCTGTGGGTTTTTCGATGCCAGCTTTGACATTTTCGACGATTTTGTACATTTTTCGGTGTCGCAGAAGAGCGTAGCGTTTCAACAAAATAGGTACATAATTTCCAAGTGGATAGGAATACGGATGCAATAGATACGATAAATGGTTACTTTTTCGAAGCAGTGATTTCGAAATTATACATTAGAAATTTACATTGATCGTCTAAATTTTTGCGTTGAAATGTTAATATGCAATTTTTTTAATATCGATTTTTATCAGGATGTGTTTTTGATAATTTTTTCACTTTTTGTTTGTTTTGATTGTAAAAACAGAATGTGCTTTTTGTTGAATTTTAATTCTTTTTGATTTATTCAAATTATGCTATTTTTTGTTACCGATGATGAGTACGAGTTTATTTATATCACTAATAAACTTTAATAGGTTCAGATACTTTTTAAATTATGAATTTTTTATTAAAAACGGAAAAAGTTGAGAATAACGCAAAATTTACATTTTTATTTGATGAAATTTTGCGCTACAAAAATTACAACACTGTAATTTTGAAAACCTATTTCGGGAACCTACTTAAAATTACGCATTTTCATTGGTCAAGTTCTTTTACGACGAATTTAATGCGTGAAAAATTAATGCGCGCGCATTGATAATAATGCTACTGATAGAAAATGAAAAGTAATTAAAAATTTTATCTCTACGACTAGTGTTAATTTAATTTTTCTCGGAATAGTTGTGCATGCTATAGTGACAGTAATGGATGATGTTTGCGCGATTTGAAATTCATCTGTTCGTTTACAACTGTACCAGTTTTAAGGAGGAATTTCCACTTCGTCGATTGCTTTTGTAATCATTCGGTTTCGTAATCATCTAAATTTCAGTGTTTTATTTTTCGAATGGAACCACCAAATGGCAGTTTTTGAAGAAAATCCCTCGAAAGATAGTTATCTAGATGACTCGGCTAGATTATTTTGCACCATAGTCAATTCAAGAAATAACGATGGACATACGGTATGATTGTGTAACAACTTCGATTATCTGCTATTAACATAAGGCTTAATAACTTTTCTAAATCTTTTGCTATTCAGGAATACATTCTCAAAGTTCAGAGAGGATACAATGATGAAAACCACTGGACAATATTCCGCAGATATAGCGAATTTTGCAACTTGCACAAAGATTTGAAAGCGGTTTATTATGAAATCAATCTTCCCCCTAAAAAATTTTTTGGTAATCTGGAAGTTCAGTTTGTTAAAGAAAGACAAATCAAATTACAGGTAAAAGTCGTTCTCGAATATTCATGTTTTTAAAAAACCTATAGTAATTGCTCACGTGTAATTATATTTCAGTCCTATTTGAATAAAGTATTGGATCACATCGTCCTATCTTCGTCATTTTATCTCAAACGGTTCCTTGATCCTAACCACTATTATGATTCGATTCAAGGTAATGAAAAGTAATTTTGTTAATTCCCTACGTATTTAGATAACACAATGTACTTATCTTCGTGTTTGATACCCGAACGAAGTATTTATTGAATTACTACATCATGTACCTACTCTCGATAATTCTGCTTTTTGAGTGGTTCTCAATTTGAAAAAAAATATGTACTTGTAATGACTTTTGTGAGGTGCGTAGGTACATGTAACAAGGAATTTAATTGGAGCACAGAAAATTTCGATTATTAATGAAACTCGATTGATTTCATGGTTGCAGTTCTATTTATAGAATGCTGGCTTTCAATTACATACATATTTGCAAAATGAATTGTTTTCATCGATTGTTTTTCTTTGATTGCAATATGGTTTCGTACATTTTTACTTTAATGTAGATTGTTGAATCCGTATGAAGGTAGATAAAATACTCAACTTGTGCAATTATCGTATTTTTTTCAAGCCGTGAAAAATTTTGATAAGTAGTATCTCGTTGTGGGAAGTACTAACTTGTGATAGTTGAGACGACTTTCACCTAAGGATTTCTTTGAAGCGAGAAATTCTAATTATTTGTTTCAAATTTTTTACCGTTTATCATTTCAAAGAATTACCTTTACGATAATTGCTCGTAGCTGTTCGATTCGTATTTAATAATAATTGTTTTTTTATTGTTGCAGATAACGATTTTCAAAACGCCTCTATGGCTCTGCGTGGTAAAACCGATTTCCATTCGATGAAACCAGCACCAAACATCGGTTGGAGATTTAACAAGCAGTACTGCCATTTGAAAAAATACAACGAATCGAGAAAATATATTTTAACGTGGATTAGCGACTATGGAATTCGCAGATATTTAACCGATAAAGAGACGCAGTCTGCTTTTAAAGTATTACTAGAATTATCGGTACGTCTACGATGAAATATGGCTCTCTATTCGACAACGCTGCATGCTTTATGCTCTGTCAGCGGTCCTATTCATATAAATAGAATTCGTTTAATTTGCAAATTAGATGATTCGAATGGAACCTCTATCTATAATTATTATCTTATTACTTACCGTGTCTCTGATGATTGAATTTTGCACGGATTTAAAATTATTCCCTCCCTACCTAAAATTTAATCTATTTCTCAATGGGAAACCATCAATGAAAAAATACAATTTATACTTGAAAAATATGATACGATGAGTGATATCATATCTTTCGATTTGTCGTCATCATTCACAGTTGTCATCGTTAAATTACCACTGACGTGAATTTTTTTCCCCACCGAAAATTCTTCAAATACAGTTATCAACGTAAATATGTTTTCCTTAATTTTAAATACGATGTATTTAAATAATTAACATTTCACGTGTATCCCATTATCTCTATACTACTCAATGAAAAAAATTTACATAATTTTACACACATTTCGCTAACTGACCATAACGTAAAAACTACAATTGTCCCAAAAAATATGCAAATTTTGTCGAATTTTAGAAACGTAGTTTTTTTAACGATAGAAAAATTTTTTTATTTTCATCTTACTTTTCGTATTTTTATTTCAGCATCCTTACATTATGCCGATAATAGCTGGAGATTTCCATGGGACAGGCACCTTGGTCATACGTTCCTGTTGTTTGAAAGGTAGTTTAAGAGAATGGATATTTAGAAGAGATCTAGGTGATCATTTCCTCGATAAATGTCGTCGATATCGCGACGAATGTCTTATAATACCATCGAATGAAATATCCACCATAGCAATCCAAGTACTGAATGCTTTGAACTTTCTGCACAAAAAAAATATACCATATGGTAAGCTTTAACGATTTTTTAATAATGATCAAAAAGATTGAACGTTTTTGTAATTCTTTTCATTTTCCACACTCAACAGGTAATCTTCACAGTGGTAATATTTTCATCGAAGACGAAGTAGCCAAAATATGCGAAATAGAGAACGGTATTCTAGGACTTCCTTCGTTTTATAAACGTTTCTTGATCGAGAATCGTAGAATAAAGTCGATACAGGACGTAGATGTGTATTGTTTCGGGCACGTTTTATACGAAATGGCCTTCGGCGAACGTTTGGATACTTGTTTCTTTGATTCCGAGCTTTTAGTTTTAGACTGTTATGAAAATTTAAGTAAGTTGGTATTTTAATTTTCATCTTGACAGGAAAATCAGGAAATGAAATCGCATTTTGAGCCATCACAAATTTTATAACGGTAAAATGTTCGTTTCGGTGTCCTGATTAACCACCAAAAAATCTCCGAACATCATATCATCGGCATCTCCCCCAAATTTGGACCCAAAGTGACCCCTCTTTTGTCTTTTGCTTATAACTCTTCGAATATGCGTTCAAACAAAAAAATCATTCTTATTGAAATTAAAGTATATTACATTTGCAACAAAAAAAGTTATATTCATTTTTTTCGAAAAATGAACGGGTGGCGCAAAAACACGCGTCAAAATATACAGGGTGGCAAACAAATGAAAATTGCCCCCTTCCGTGGATAGGGCATCATTTCAGCTGGTACTGTATATATTCTAATGATGACACACCATAGAGTCCAGAAAAACCGCCACCCCTCCCCTCCCCCCTCCCCCAAGTGTCTCACGTGGACACATGTGAATCTCCCTTTTAAAAAAATACTAATAACTTGTGGGATTACCAAAAAATGAAAAAATAGTTCAGATAAACGTTGAAGAGCATGAAATTTCCTACAAAACCGCTTTATTACTTTTTTCTACAGGTCAACGGGTGGCGCAAAAACGCCTGTTACCATAATTATATGTATGTGATGTCCCAAAAAATTAAAACCTTGCATAAATCTGCAAATACCGCGCATTTCAAAGGGCGGCTATAAGTACATGACTAATGAATCATAAAAAAGTCCTCGAACCATTCCCTCCCCCAGTGTGGACCCCTCAGTCCCCTTTCAATTTTCACTCATAAGTTCATAACTTTTCAACCATGCGTCGGATTGAAAAAATGTTTAAACAAAAATTGAAGTAAGTTGAATTTACAAAAAAATGGTCTCATTCATTTTCATCGAGAAGTGAACGGGTGGCGCAAAAACAACCGACAAAATACTTTTTTGGATGCTGCATATATTTTAACGGTTGTTTTTGTGTCATCCGTTCACTTTTCGAAAAAAATGAATATAACTTTTTTTGTTGCAAATTTAATATACTTTAATTTCAGTCAGAATGATCTTTTTGTTTGAACGCATATTTAAAGAGTTATACGCGAAAAACAAAAATGAGGTCACTTTGGATCTACATTTGAAGGAAATACCGATGAGTGAGGTTCGTGGACTTTTTGGTGGTTAATCAGGACACCGAAAGGAACATTTTAACGTCATAAAATTTGTAATGGCTCAAAATGCAATTTGCTCTATTTTTATGATCTAATTTTCCTGTTACTTGGTGGTTTGCCATATCCATTTACTGATTATTTGATACCTATGTCTGTTCCAGGACCAGTATTACGATTATTACTATCGAGTTCGTTAGATACGAAATTACCAACCGTGCTGGAGCTCCTATCGTCAAATGCATTCAGTTCCGGTTCATCTAAAATTAAATTCACGAATCCTCCTCGTTGTAAGATCACTTCCCAAAGTAAACAGATATTCTCAAAATGTCTGACGAACATCGAAGATAATTTACAAAGAGAACAAAACGAAGTACGTTGAATTATTCGATAGATATTTCGTAATTGGAAACGTGTAAATTATTCTTTCAATGTACTTTTTATTCGCAGTTGAAAAAACATAAAAAAAGGATGCGTTTGTTAGAAGATTTAGAAGCATCGGAATGCAGTAAATCGGTAATCATCATTTTACCTACAGATTATATCTACTTTTAAAATAAATTTTTGTTAATTTTTCACCAACTCATTTGTACAGAGAAAATCCAGTCACCCTAATACGAAAATTCGGGTCGATCCGGATCAATTTGAAAACATGAGCAATTGCAGTGGTCGTACCTCACTGAGTACCGATTCGAGCTCGCCAAATTCAGGTTAGTAGTAATTCGAAGCATACATTACACGGTTTGTGTTTACAAATTGGTCGTAAACTGAAAACAAGAGAGAAAATATATCGCATGCCATCGAAACGAAAATTACCGCTGGGACGGTGAGAGGCAAAGCGATACTCTGACGTCAATAATCATAATACGCTAGAGATTCTAAACGACGTGGCGAATGGTTTTAATAATTAAAGAGTATTATTTTACGTATACGTCATTCTAAATACATTTTTTCCAATATATTTTTCTAGGCTGTGATAAAACAAACGAAACGAATAACGTTCCGAAAATTGTGCCTGATTCGTTGGGTACGTCCCCATCGGTTTCCGAATCCAGCGATAGATCGGCGTTTCTTCAATCGATCGTCAACTTTAATAAGAATAAATTAAAGAAAGCCAATTCCAACGGCATCTAAGTTATTTTCTATACCCTTTTCTTCTGACTGACAAAAGTTTAAGTAGGTAATCACAATAATCTAACGGTGGCTCCGACTCGTGCAAATAATCGTATTTATTAATACTTATACCGAGTATTGATCTTACTTACGCACAATACGCGGTTCAATGAGTCCCCGGATCATGTGAACATGTTACCAGTTTTATTGCATTTTGAAACTTTTTCTATTACCGTTGGTGAACCAGAATTTTATCTTGTTTTTAAGAATATTTTATCATGTTGTAACCAAATTATTATGTTATGCCCGCCTTTTTTTATCGATATTTTTTTTTCTTAAATTTAAGATTGAATCGATTCGAAGAATTTTATTTGTTTTCATTACGCAAGTTTTAATTTTTAAGTAGCTTTCTTATTTTACCGATGTGTCGAAGAAGTTTCATATATTTTTCGTTTAGTACCTGATCACTGATGGTAAATTGTTTACTTACTACGTACCTAGCTAGGTAATTTATCGATACTTTTTCGAAAACTGCTTAATTGTTTTGTTGTTATTATTTCATAACGAAGTAACCTAATTTTTTTTTCGTGTTGATTAAATCGCACGAGTTATTTATCGGTCTAGTCTTACCCAAATTTTCATTTTAATTGAAAGTATATGATTAGTATTGATTTTGAATTATTGTTCTAACGTACATTGTACCTAATGTATTTTAAGGTATATTTCATAATACGTACGTCGAATATCGATTTGTCAATTTTTATTATTCAATACCCGAGCTAAATTATTTTCATGTTTTTTTGGTCGATGAAAATAAACTTATCATCGCTGAGTTAAAATCGTTATTCGTGTATTTCAATGAGAACTTTTGCAAAGTTCGTCTTTTTGGTGAATCATTCAACACACATTCATTTTCAGAAAGTCGATTCGTTTCTTTACGAAGTTTTAATTGAAAATTGAATAAATGACTGAAAATCCACCTTCAACTATCCAAGTTATTTTGAAAAAACTCAACAAGTTTTCACTTCAAAGTTCAAAGATCTTTTCTGAACACGAGTTGACATGTGGATTTTCCTTTGGTATGACCCAAAAGAAAATGTTTAATTGCTCTTGTGACCGAATATGAGGGTTTTTTTTTAGAGTGGAAACATCCCTATTTCTGCACATAAAGGTATACGGGTATGTTTGATGTCGTTTTCATATAATTGGACTCTCCTAAACTCGAATCTGTCATTGCTTTCTCGATTGAAAGTAGGGAAGTGACGCAATCGTGGAATTTGTGCCGCAGAAAATGATCAATTTTCGTAAAAATTCAGTGTCTACTACGCATAAATCCCAATTTACTAACAAGGGAACCTTGTCAACTCGTCACCTCCGATCAAGCTGAAATTAGGTTTACTTGAAGAGCATGTCACCCAGACCTCGCAATCAAATTTTGAGCTGCTGAAGTTGATTTTTCGATTTTTAGTGAATTTTTAAAAATAACGAAAAGTGCCCATTGGCATATCAATTTTTTGCAAATACGGTAAATTTTGAGATAAAATTCTGAAACTCGGTATGTATACTATAGTCGACCCCCCGAGTCGATTACAATCACTTTCGAAGCGATCTAGAGCCTCCAGCAAAAGTTGACTTTTCTCCAGCATTTTTGAATCGCTCCAGAAAGCGCTGTAATCAACTTCGGCAGCTAGAAATTTAATCCGGGCGTTAGGGTGATATTATTAGTCGATTAGCATGGTTGAATTGAAAATCCATGGCGACGAGTTGACATAAGCATTTTTTACAACTCAAAAATTTCGCGTGTAAAAAAATTCCAAACGAATACACGTGTCAACTCGACATTTCGAATTTTTAATTCAACCGTGCTAATCGACTAACAATATCACCTCAACACCCGGATTAAATTTTTAGCTGTCGAAGTTGATTACAGCGCTTTCTGGAGCGATTCCAA
>FIZU01056736.1:0-44500 GCA_900064475.1 Pseudococcus longispinus
TGGACCTACGTGGTAACACTGCGTTGTGCTATGAAAACATGCATTGCGCGCGCATCCTTGGATGAAAGGGCAACTCATCGTCAAACATCCTGAGCGAGTTAATAGAAGGGTGGTAAAAAGGTATTATAGGGCAAACAATAGATATGATGAAATGTGCCTGTACTCAGATTTAAACATTTTTTAATTTTAATGGAATACTATTGGATACTCCTGGAAAAAATTGCAAGACCAGAAATCACCCCTCCCCCTCCATTGGCCAGAATTGCGAAAAACCACATTTTTTGAGTGAAAAAATCCAAATACAAAGGTATTGCAGAAAAAAAATTGAATTTTACCCAAAATGCATAGACAATGAACGGGTCTCCCCACATGAATTAAAAAAAAAATCTCCTGCATAGGGAGGGAGATATTAATACAAGAAACCCGTTATGTCACATAAACTTGAAAACGTGTCTATTTTTTTATCAAAATCTTCTTTTCGGTCAATACACTATTTTGATTTTTTTTTTGAAATTTTTTCGACAAAACCCCAAATTTGAAAAAGAGATGAGAAATGGACCAGAATTTAAAAAAAAAACAGAAAATTGGCCAACCCTTTATATTTTAGAAGGTGTAAATAATTTTTGCCCCCTCCCCCCCCCATCTAATGCAGATATTAAAAAATTAGCGAAATCAAGAAGCAAGAATTTGTCATGCCCTACCCCTTCCCTCTCTGGTACAAATACTTACACAGCTGATTTACAACGTTTTGCAATGATAATTGGCACAAAGGTAAATTTTTGAATATGTTTTTTTTTTCTGAAAAATTCACGAGAAACAGGTTTTCTTCTATGAATTTTTCACGAATGACCAAACGTACAGCAATAAAATGCAAAACACATGTATTTTTTACGAAATTTCGAGAGTTTTGGCATGTGCCACTACACCGAGAAATCTGAAAAAATTCCTAGAGACGTAGAATCTATACTAGTACATGTGAGATTTTTTCCAGGGAAAATGATATTTTGTTGTGGCCTTTTTAGTTTTTTAAGGTCTTTCAAAGGTTACAAAAATCGTTTCAAGGTTGTTTTTGAAATTGAAAATATTCGAAGAAAAAAATATAAATGTTCATATCCAAAACTTTCTTCTACTATCTTCCAAATTTCGTTTCAATCGAATGAAAAATGTTCACTTTTTTCGAATTACCACCACCTGAAGAGGGGTGAAAACGTCAAGATACGTTCTAAAATCATTGTCACTGGTACAAAAAGATTTTTTGAAGAAAAATGAAAAAGGCATCGTAAGTCAATTCACCATGCTTACCCTGCCAGAAACTTTGAATAAAAATCGGATAGGTGGTTTATAAATAGGTACCTATTGTATTTAGTGATACAAGTACTGTGCTGAAATTTTTTTTGTTCAATAATAACCTTCTATGAATGAAAAATGGTGCAAAAAATCAGTTTCCCATATTTTTGAAGGTCTTCCACCAACACGAGAAATTCTGAAAAAATGTACCTATGTTGTATATAAGTTTTTTTGACAAAATATTGAAAGATCTAATCAGCCACCTAAAGTATCCAGTTGAGAAGATCCAATTGCAAATCTGACTTCACATTCGTATTCAGAAGGTTCGATTTATACGACATCGAAACCAATATCATCAATCTACGTTTACCCCAAAATATGACGATAACTGGGGAAAAGTGTTCGTGGGTCCCAAAAAAAAGGGAGTGCAAACAGTTTGGCCTGCCTTGATTACAATTATCCGCTAATCTCATCCTTCGTGCTACCACTTGAACCACAAAATCGACTCAAAAATTAACATCAAACTCACCTCTAGCATGAGGGGGTTGTGCGCCAGGAATATCGGGCTGGACAGGTATACCATGCTGTAACATATACTGACGCTGGCTCATCTGCAAATGATGAACTAGCTGTTGCTGTTGGATAGCCATCTGTTGTAGGAAATTCGGTCTTCGCATGGCAGCGGGATTTAAAAATTGACTAGCATGCGGCGGTAAACTCAAACGATGCTGATCAGGCATCTGGTGCATTTTCAAACCAATTAAACAATCAGTCGTTTAGAAACCATCATCGTGATGCTCGCACTTCTACACAAACATTTCAAAAAAAAACATACCAATTAGTACACACAATACATAATACACTAAGTGTACGTACAAATGCACAACGTGATATACAAATCGAAAAGTCAAATAAACATATTCTCCTACGCTATACAACTTATGTATCGTCAAAGTATACAATACGCTACATAAACGTTATAACCAAGTACTTATTATTTATCCGAGTATAAAACCCAGCACACCTTTGCTTTTTTCCAGTACCATAAACGTAGAAAAAGCAACGAATAAAGCGGAGAAAAAAATAAACACCGCGAACGCGGTAACTAAGCTTTTCAAAAACGCCTTTAAATTGATATATTACACAATTTTTTTTTAATCATCATCAAACAACAAGTTGAATCTTACACGGTACTCTGATTTCAGCGCATCGTGGCTAAGGTAAATACCACCATCGGTTGGTAATACGATACAGTACGTTAAAAATTGCACTCGCCCTCTTCTCTGCACTGGTTCACTCGTTAATTAAATTCTCAAGTTCGCTAACTCGTTCAGTGAGCGTGAAACGTTTGAAATATGCTGAAGAAATACTCGACGATTAAACATTAAGAAAAGAGCATCTCGTTATGTTATAGAAAAAGGAAACGCCAGCCATCTTCAGGGTGGCGGAGAAAAAAACACGGTGTAAAACGGTTTTGAAAAATTTATACCGCTTGTAAAATTAGTACGTACGGCGAAAATTGGATAAACGAAACCGCGACTGTTATTGCCGTATAATTAAAGGTATTAAAAACTTGGCCCGACTATAAGAAACGATATTATTTAACAAAAGGGTGCATTTAATTCGTTTTCGCGGGCAGGACCGACTCGAGCCCTAGCCAGCCCACGAATTGCCGGGCCTATTTAATTAGAAAACGGTGTATTTTACGTTTTTGGCTAAATGAAATAGTAAAGAACTGATTTCTAAAACCTTTTAATTTTCGTTAAAGGTTACAAAGACGACGATTTTATACGCTTATGTAGGAATCACGGTCGTCGTCGAGGCATCGCGAGGCGGAGGATGGCGGAACACAGGGACGATAAAAGAGCCGGGGAGGTAATACCGCGGTACAGCAGCGCCAGAAACAGGGTTACAGGGTCAGGGGAAAGATTCCAAAAAGGGGGTTGGGGAGAGGACGAGCGTACAGAGATGTATCTAAAACGAATCATTGTTGACAAAGGAGATAAAGGCGGGCGAATTTCGGCTGCTATTGCCGCTGCAGTTATAAGCTACCCTTAACACTTCTTCCGACTATCAGGTAAATCCTCTTCGTGCTGCCTCTCCTCGACGTCTCCCTTCGCCTCCTCACGCAAAACGGCCGCCATCCCTTATGTACTCTTCGGGGTGGAGCGGCGCCCGAGCCATACTCTTTCTCTGTGTCTCTCTCTCCCACGGCGAAATCCTACACCGTGTTTTAAATCACCTACTCGAACTAAGAGCGCGCGAATTCCAACCGTTTTAGCCACTATACGGACCCTTTCTTTATCATTTAATTTATGATTTTGCTATTATAGCTTTTAATTAAATTCGAAACACGAAGTTTGTTCATAAATCTAATTTTATGTTTAGATATGTATTTCTAACGTTAGCATTCCCAATAATTAATTTGACACCTTAATATTCCAAAACATTCGCCCATCCCCTCTTTTATTTCTTACTACGTCGTCCTCCCATACCTACTCTTCGTTATACATTTTTTTACACCCCTCTCTTCTCCCTAAACTCTCGTACCCGGAGAAAGAGAGCGATAGAGAGAAAGGAAGTATTTTCATCACGTCGTTTTTTTTCCTTCTTTCTCATTTTTTTTCCCAACCCGCATTTCGAAATATAAAATTTTTGTCCAACTCCTCCTCTATGCGATGCCTTGCCGGCGAGAAAATAGATTACTTTATAAATACGCTCGATTACTTCGCTAACCCATTAATGGCGATGCTCGATGCCGCGAGCCATCACTGATCGAAATGAGCTTTTCGCGATTATACCATGCAATTCGACGACGACGCCGAATCGGTAAATTCTCTCGATGAAATTTAACCGATTTGTAATTACGTACGCAACCGAACGACGTTCTCATTTCGTCGGCTGTGCGACACGACACGTTAAGCAATCCGGCCGAACCGTTGGCTTTGAATTTTATATATACCAAGGTGTAATCCTAAGCAAGCGCGAATTTTCGCGCTGTGCGATGATGCCTGCTCGTAAAATGTCGTTCTAATACGTGTAGCTATACAGCCGACCCGAGTCGGCTGCGATTATGCGGTTAACTGAATCAACTTACGACTTACACGAGCTTCCAGATTGCCGAATAGATGGAATTTATTTTATTACTAACCGCTATCTTATATAACGTTGTAACCCGCATTGCCTTACCCGCTCGTCAAACTAATGATGGAATTATGGACGCGATCGTCGAGATTTAAAAATTCGCCGAGAATATCTTCCAGATTAGTTGACACATCGCGTGTTCAGTTGTATCGAATAGAGAAGCAGTTTTACTCGAATCGGGTGGACATTTGATTTGAATTTTTTTCAAAGCGAGAGTCTTAACCGTTCTGTTCCCGGGAAAGATCTGATGGGTGAAATTTACACATTTTTATTGCATCATGTGGACCGAATTCAAATTAGTGCACAGAAAAGTATCGTTATTATGTTTCCAAAAAAAAAATACTCAACTTGAGTAGCCATAACCATCAAACGAGTAACCAATCAAACGTCAATTTCCATTATTTGTTAACATAGATATGTCTTATTTAAGAAGGGGAGGGGGTCCAGAAAATTTTTAGAGTTACCTACGTTTTGGTGTTACTACATTTTGTTACCTTGGATGATTTTTTGGATTCGGAAAATTCCAAATTGTAAAAATGATTCAAATACTATTGCAAAAATCGTCACAATTTTCATAATCATTTAAAATAATGATTATATCGGTCAAAAAATCGTAAAAATTGTTGAAAATGTTGTTAAATGGTCAAAAATTTTATAAAAATTAATGCAAAAATCTCTCCCTGGACGCCCCCTGGTCATTTATATTTCCATACCACCCATGAATGAAAGTATAAAACATTATGGGATATTCTTTTGCTCTTTCTGCTATGTCAAACTGAAATGCACATTCCAGTCTGACATAATGTCTGACTTTAAGCATATCTAATTGCAAGTCCAAAGAGTCAGACACAATGTCTCGTAAAATGTCTAAAGTCAAATATTGAAACGATCTACATTTTTCCAACTTAAAAACTCACTATGAAATTTTTCAAAATCGAAAAAGTCAAAATTTCTGAAATTTTCCAAGCGCAAAAAATCGTTTGAAATCTGAAACATTTTTCGAGTCCAGAAAATCTAAAATAGCCTGACAAAATGTCTGAAAGTCAGCGTGATCTCCGAAATTTCCCAATCCCAAAAAGTGAATTGGAGACCTGAAAATTTTTCCAAGTCCAATGAAGTCTGATAAAATCCTAAAAGTCAGCATAACGAAATTTCGTGACATTTTTTGCAGCTTTGATCATCGCAAAAGCATTTCTTATGCTAATGTTTAAGAATTGAATTGTTTGAAATTTTCAAGAAAGTTGTGTCGAAAATCTGGAAAGAAATCTTGAAATTTTCACAAGAACCATTGAAAATATGAAAAAAACGAGCAAAAAGTTAGGAAAATCGCCGAAAATGTTAAAATTACCAAATTGCTGACAAAATTCAGCAAAAAATATAATAAAAAGGGTTAAAAAATCGTGAAAATCGTCAAGATTTCATAAAAATTCTTAAAGTTGTCCTAAAATTAGCAAAAATAATGAAAACTGTTGGAAATTCCGTAAAAATTGTTGACATTTTCATAAAAATCATTCGAAATATGAAGAAAGTGATTAAAAAAACAAGAAAATCGACGAATATGTTTATTGTCGATCTTTGGAAAAGTGATGTACCTAATATTTTATTTAAAGGAATGAGTAAAATTTTCTCAAATTCTCATAATGCATTGCATATTTTT
Source organism: Pseudococcus longispinus (assembly GCA_900064475.1). Taxonomy (NCBI): domain Eukaryota; kingdom Metazoa; phylum Arthropoda; class Insecta; order Hemiptera; family Pseudococcidae; genus Pseudococcus; species Pseudococcus longispinus. The sequence continues at coordinate 6,089 of FIZU01056736.1, forward strand.
GAGGAATGAATTTTCATTCCCGCATTTTTTGAACAGGAGTAGGTACCTACCACTGAAATTTATGAAAATATTTTACTCTTTCGCAATCATCTTATAGAATTTTCATCTTTGATTTTTTGCATGTGAAATTTTTTTTTACCCTGATCACTTTTTGGATTTGAAAATTTTTATGGAGTGCCAGATGACTTTTCGGACTTGAAAAATTTCAGTTTGAAAAAGTATTTCAAAAATAATAAAAATTGCTAAATTGTAATTATATATTAAGTAAATTGTCAAAAATTCGAAAAAACTGACCTTTTCATGATCTTCTGACCGTCTTCGCAATATTTTAGGTATTTTTTTTTAGAAATCTCAACTATTTTAACAACTATGTACTTCTACTTCAATTTTTCAAAATTTTTTTAAGAGGACCACGTACAGGTAACCTCACATTAACACGAAAAAAATTGAAAATTAAAAAAAATTGAAAAGCAATTTCTTTCAATTTTTTTAGTTGATTTCTTTTCAACTAGAAATTCATGAAAAAAGTAACATTTTTGAAAAAATTCTTGTCAAACTGGTCAGATCACCAATGCTAATTCGGGTACAAAACAGTTCCTCAAAAAACTGAAACAAGAGTATCAAATTCAATTGAAAAAAATTGAATATCAGACCCAAACACCTCTCTTGGTATTGAAACTCCTTCGAAAAACCCCAACCGTTTAGCAATACTGGTTTTCTTCATCCAGGGGCGGATCTAGAGGGGGGTAGTCGGAGGCAGGTAATTCCAAATATTGCTTGGCCCCGAAAAGACGTTGATAATTGAATTTCGGAAATTTACACGAGAAAGAATAAAACGAGTTCATAGATTTGTAGAAGAATATACGTAGGCCTACCTAATTACGTATTTTCCTTTTCTACGAACATCATACAAATTTAAATACTTTTCTGAAGGTTTGTTAGTTTTCTTTTTAGCACATAATATTGTACACCCTCCCCCGGTAGAAAATTTCTCCAAATTTTGCCTCCTTCCAAAAATTCCTAACTCTGTTACTGTCCTTATGGAAGTCTCAACCTTGATGACAAATATCTTTACCTATATTAAAAACGAAATAATTTGATGACGTATTTATATGTATTTTTGAAACCAAATGAAAAGTACACACTTCACTCAATTTAATCGTTAAAAAAATTCAGCTTTCGAGCAACATGATTCAAAAGCATATGTACGTACGATGACTTCTTTAAACGTAAAAATAACCCATAAAATACGAGACAGCCAATCCATCAAATCCGGAAGACAGAAAAATTCACGTAATAGGAGACAATTTTTAAAATGTTCACTACGGCGAGCTTTTCACGTACGTAATTTGATTACACGATCGCAAGAAAACAAATAAAAAGAAGAGAATTTGCTTTATATTTCATACGAAACATTTCAAAATAATAGACTCGAAAAATAACCTTTGACAGTTTTTTCAAATTTTTTATTTCGGTGAATTTTCAACTTTCGAAAAAAAATTTCAATGGAAGACTTCAATTTTGAGTTGTAGGTATACTTTACTTCTTTTACCTGCAATTTCAAAGACAGAAGTTTTTAGTGAAAGCGATACAAAAAAAATGGCCGTAGACTCGAGAGCCGAGACCATAGTAAGAATTGTACATAAGATAAATTCCTCATATACTGAAAATCTTACAAAATTGCGTTAAAATTTCACGACAGCGTAGAGTAATTAAGTATGTAAATGAAGTAGAAAAAAATTTTCAAGAGTATAATTTTCTTCAAATAGTGAATAAAATATCAAAATTGACAGCAACATTACCAAACAACTTGGTTTAAGAAAAGAGGATGAAGGGAAATGGACAGCAATGTTATTTAAAATTCATCGAGCGTCGAGCATTTTAAGATGCTCGAATTTTAAATTTAAAAACACATTTTCTGCAAATGCAATCGAAATCGTATTTTTACAATTTCTAAACCTTTCAAAGAGCGGATCACACCGCGTTAACCAGTGATTCGAAATTCGAAAGTTTCTCCAAAGGGCATTTAAATTTTAAAAATGTTAATTTCCAAACAAAGTATGTTCCTACGTAATTGAAAAATTTTAATTGACTATTTTTTTAGGGCGACATCCATTTTTCGTTTTCGTCTTTGATTTCTCGAGAAAGTAATTCAACAGTTAATACAAGATAATTTCATTATAAATGGGCATAGTGGGTGTATCCCTAGTGGAGGCCGAAGGGGGTAGGTAATCACTAACATTAAATCGGAGAATTAAATGCTTTGCAAAATGCTCGCTTTTTGGACATGATTTTTCGAAAGGTTGTTCTCGCTTTGCTCAGAGAGTAATATTAATTTTCCATAGGTATTTTGGAAAATTGTTTCAAAAACCATATTTTCTTATAGTTGTTGAAAAAACGAAAAATTGAATATTTCTTATGTCTTTTCTAAAGGGACGAACCGAAGAATGAAGCACTTTAAAACACGTAAAACCAAATAAAAAAATCGTACATTATTCCTATATCATAACACATAACCCACAAAACTGGCGAAATTTCCTAAACCGTTACTCTCTAAGGAAAAAAATTCAAACAAATTCCAAGTCAAATAATCCACACAACCTTGGGAACATTAACCACCACCAAATGCCCTTAGACTTATGTATACGGCTTGCAAAAATCCTTTATTTTCATAGTTTCGTATTTCTGTACTCGAGTCTTGAATAAAAGTCAACATAGACGACTCATTGTCAGAAACGCATACTTACGAGTACATTTATTTTCAAACCCAACCTCGTCGAAAATTTTCGTCTCAAGATTTAATAATTTTCCAACGTACAAAGCCACTGCCTAGAGAAATAAGATGGATTAGATGTCTGTTTCAATGTCGGTCGTACTGAACAATTTTTTCCAACAGATGGAGGGATGTAAAGGTTACGTGAGATAAAGGGTAAAAAAAAAACAAAAACATACCTATGTAGTCCTTGTTTCCATAGTTACAAAATTTAAATTTGCCAAAAGTGCCTACCTATATTTTTACTTGCAAAGGTGAATGAAAAAATAAACGTCGGGGTTTGTAAGATGACAGGGTCAAAAGAGAGAAGTCAAGTCAAGGTTTATGTAAGTTATAGTCGAATTTTTCAACATTAAGGTAAATTTTTTCAGACCTGAATTTACGTTGGGGACTTGGACAAAATTTTATACACGCAAAGTTTTGGGTTAATTTACACCAAACCACGTTTAGAAAAAACCAAGTAATGAATTGAGAATGCAACGAATTTTTCAACATTATTATTCCTTCTTGTGCAGCAATTTTCAAATTTCGGGGTCCTTTTTCAAGTAGGTAATAAGTATAAAATTTTGAGCCTTACAATTGAAAAAATTAAATTTATGGTATCACTGAACTAAAGCAATTCATTCCAAAATATTAAATCGTATGAGTCGAAAAAAATTATTTGCATTAAAATTAATCTTTATTGGAAATTTAGTCATAAAATAAACGATTGGGACTTTATTCAATTATGGTACTTACTGACTTATTGTATTCATTTTTGTAATAAATTTTTCAAGTGCAACACTGAAATTAACCCATTCAGAAAGTAGATCCATACGTAAGTTATTTCTTCCTCAAACGATCAGATTTTTAAGCTTTTCATCAAAAATTCCTAATTCAACGAATAATTAATAAAATAACAATTTTAATGAAAAGGTAGTTAAGTACGTATTAAGTTGCTCAGCGTTGTCACTTCTATAAATTGAAAAAAGCTCAATAGAAAATTTTTTATAGAAAAAAAATTAAACAAAAGATACAAGTTTCATCTGTCATAACATATTAATTCAAAAATAATTCCATTAGCCAAAGTTTTTTTATGAATACTCGTTAAATGGCAACACTGATATCATCGAAGTGGGATTAAATGTGTAATAAATGATGAAATTCAGGCGGTTTGATCTCTCTGTTTCGCCAATAAAATCTCTTCAGACAATCTCTCACAAAAATTTTCTCAGTTTTTCAACTCTCATGGACGTGAATCTGTTTAGTCAGTGTTTCCCATTTCATAATTTAAAAAAATTGCCGATTCGGAAATATTGCGAATAGATCATAATCATCATGAAATAAAATCATACTCGTCCAAGAACATAATCATACGAAAATTTCAACTTCTTTTTTTAATTTTTTTTCGATATTTTCAAATGGCAACCTGGCATCAATATTATGTATCAAATACTGAAAATTTTTCCAATTTTTTCCTTTCTAGAACGAGCAAAGTTCTTCAAGTATCCATTCACCTTAACAACTTCTCAACTCAATCATTTAAAATCAGTGCTGCCACTTCAAAAATACAAAAAATTGCAAATTTGAAATTTATAGTTGAATAAAGAGCTCAACCATACGACCAATTCAACGATTAAAATAGAAATTTAATGAATATTTATCAAGTTGCTCAGTGTTGTCATTTCGATAACTTCAAAAATTGTTTTTTAGAAAAGGCGAAACACTACAAGTTTCATAACCGTCATAAAAAATTAATTCAATTTTAATTCTATTAACCAACAATTTTTATGAATACTCGTTAAATGGCAACACTGATATCATCAAAGTAGGATAAAATGTGCAGTAAACAATGAAATTTAAGCTAGTTGATTTCTTTTTTTCGGCAATAAAATCTCTTCAAACAATCTCACTCATCAATTTTTCAACTCGCATAGGCGTAAATCTGTTCAGCCAGTGTTCCTATTTCATAATTTTAAAAAAATAGCTGATCCGAAAAAATGGTAAATGGATCATTATCTTCATGAAATAAAACCATACGAGTTCAAATACATAGCCTAATCAATTAATCATACAAAAATTTCAATTTTTTTTAGAAAAATTTTCCGATACTTTCAAATGGCAACCCTGGCTTCAATATTATGTATCACAATGCTGAAAATTTTGCAAAGTTCCTTTCTAGACTAAGCGAAGTTGATCAAGTATCCATTCACCTCGACAAATTCTCAAATTAAACAATACCCATTCAAAATCAGTGCTGCCATTTCGAAAATACGAAAAATAGCAAATTTGAAATTCGTCATTTGAGCTTTTTTCGATGATGAATTTTAAGTTTGCTATTTTTCGTACCTATTTTCGAAATGAAAACACTGATTTTGAACGGATATTGTTTAATTTGGATTATTTAATGCTGAAAATTTTGCAAATTTGTAAAAATCATCTCAGCCAATTCGTTCAAAATCGAAGTCACATAATCATACATTCGTTGGCAACACTGATACCAATCAGCCAATAATGAAAATTAAAACTATACCTAAATTGATACTTTCAGTCGTTTTCCAAATCGATGAATTTTTTCAGCCATGACCTCGTCTTTCAAATTCCAAATTCAATACCTAATGAAAATTCCCCATACTAATTTTTAATCAGTACTACCATTTCGAACCCCCTAAAATTAGCCGATTTAAAAATTCATCCTTGAAAACTACGCCTACGGTTATTCGTGAAAAAAAAAATTCAACAAAGTCTCGTCATGAAACTCATACTCTCTTCGAGACATGTATTGTTTTAACCTCGCCAGCCATAAAATATTAATGCACCCGGTCAGAAAAAAATTTCAAACAAATGGGCCTAGTATTGTTGTCATTTGGTCGGCATGTAATAATAACTACATGACAACAAAATACCCTTCGTATACACATCAACGTTTATTTAACTACGTCAAAGTTCACAAAATCGATTTTTTTTTCTCAAAAAAAAACCACGTCGACTTGGCCATTTACACGGCGAAGAAAAAAAAGACAAATTAACATCAATTATGGCGACCATCTAGACGCAAAATACTCGACAGAAGCAACAAGTGAAGGCAAAAAATAGGCGTATAGGGCGTTCCAATTTAATTCCACGTCATAAGCGGTCATCCTGGTGCATAGCAGAATATTCCTCTATCTCGTTTTCGAATCACTCGGGACGAAGTTCGTTAAATATGACGGAGCGATAAAACCAGCCGAGGAAAAAAACACCCTATAACGAGAGAAATTAACGCGTCAACTAGGACACCGTTTTGAGGGTTAAAATCGACTTATATTTATTACCAGCCCGTCTTAGGTCTTTTACCTTTCAATGCGAATTTACGCTCATCTCCGTTCACAATAACCAGACGAGTCGAGCCACCGAAAAAGTTTATTTTTAAACCGACGTGGTTTTTCGAATGCTTATTTTCGAGTAGGACACGAGAAAAAGAAAAATTCTCGCCGTGTAATTTTCATCTTGACACGAATAATTCGCCACGTCGCGTCGAGTCACGCCGCTTATGGGCGTGAAATTTGACGCAAAATACTAATTGGCTGTATACTACAGGTAAGCTTAGGTGTATATAGTCGACGTTTTATTTTTATTTTTTCAGTTCTTTATTTACTGTTGTCTTAGTTGGTTGTTTTTTTATTCATTTTGTTTGTTTTTCCTTCAACATTTTTTTTTCCAATTGATTTTTCATTTTGCTTGTTTTTCCTGGTACTGTGTTTTTTCTTTTTTTTTCGAGTGATTTTTCATTAGAATTTAACGCCGCATACAGTTTCAAGCCAGCGTTTAGAAGCTAAAACTTGGGTTTAATCACGCACCAACGAATTTTCCATTTTCCTTTCTTTTCATTTCGTTGCATTTAAAATGTAAATAGAATTTTCTTCGAAATCAAGAATTCCATTTTAATAAACTGCCGTCTGCTTTGTTTGAACTTGGATCGAAACAAACAATATTTGCATAATTATGGAACCGCATTTTTTACAAGCAAATTCGTCTTAAGCATCTTCTGTTATGAGATGCGACTTCGTCTGCATTTCGATTACATTCCGCGATGTGATTTCGCATCTGGAGCCTGACTCGACGCTGAAAGCTGCATCGCGTCCTTAACCCCTGCTGCGTTCGCCTAATGAGCTGATGAAATTTTCTACCAAGGATAAGTCTGAGCTGCTTGTACAATACGTAGGTATATAATTCACGCGTTATTAACAAATGCGGCTAATTTATATTCTCTGTATACCTTTTTTTTCTTCCTTTTTTTCGAACGATTTCTTGACGTATTCTTTCTCCAAGAATTTACACGCTCGCATGAGCATAAACATAATACTGTGTAACCTTCGAGAAGTGCTGTGTAGCTTATTCGATAGTGCGAAAATGGCGAGTATTTCCGAGTAATAAAATAATTACGTTGGTGAAAAATGACCTCTGTATAAACCGACTCACTCAACCTTTGGTCTGTTTCTAGTTATCTATTGTTTTTATCTCGGTATTATACGGGTGGATGCACTGGGCCGATACTGCCGCGTATTAACACCACTGCATCAAGATAACTCATTTTATCGCTATTGCTGCCGCCGTCGTCGCCGATCCGATGCCATGGTTAAACCCTCGAAAATTTCGACCCAGCTGCGGGATCCCGGTGGAGTTGTACGAGATGATTTTTATTTCGTAGTCTAGGTGTGCGTACGTAGGTAGGTGTCAATGTCGTATTTTTATCGTTGCCGTGTAAATTTTCCAATTAAATCCCGACGAGTTTAATTGGCGATAAAAATTCATTCGATAATAAACTATAACAAATTGGAATCGAATTGGAGGCTCGTAGGTATTTCAGAATTGTGCAGACCATATCGACCTCAAAAAGATATCTCGATGGAAGATCTCAAATTTCCAACATCACAGCCCTCGAAAAATATTCAAAAAAAGCCCTCTTGAAATTAAACAAAGTGAAAATCTACAAAATTATCACAATTGGGGAGTTTTCAGCTTCCCTTCAATGAATGTACGTCTCTCAAGAGGCTAAAATTGTATAAACCAGGGTTCGTAAAAAATCCGGTCATCCATTCGAATACAAAAAAATACACACTTTGCAACATACATTCCACTTCTCATAGTTTATGGAAAAGGAGTAAACAGCAGTAGCCTAGCTTACCTATTTTTTTATCAAAATCTTCCAAAATTTTTATGCAAGCTTCAATTTTAGCTTAGCTAGGTGTAGCATACCACAATGTCCCTTCATTATTTTCGGCAATATTTGTGACCCGGCATTAGAAAAGGGACTTAGTATTAAAAAAATCGATTTTTACTTTCTTGGTATTTTGTGCAATAATTTTCATGATCATGATCTGTCACATGAACTACTCAAAACTTTGGAGGTCGGGGGGGGGGGGGGGGGGGGTGAATATTTATACCCGGCACGAAAGAAGGATGGGGGGGGGAAGGTCGACGAATAAATTTTTCGGAGATAAACATGAAAAAAAGAATAATTATACGGGTTTCAATTTCAATACAAACTCTGCATGGGACGCCAAAATTGTTGAAAAATTATATTTTCAAAGGTTGGAAATTAGCTTAGTTAAGTTTTGAATATGAATGATTTGATTCCAGAATACAAATAGTCAATTGATGATCTTCTCATTTGTGTATGAATACGAGTAGATGTAAATTAAAAACCTGCTCGGATTAATCGTCATTAAGATAAAATTGCACATATTGAATCACCCAACAAAGAATTAGTAGGTACTTGAAACAAGGTAAAATAGTCAAACTTGATTGCTCAAAATTTCGGAAATTTTTTCCCTTACTTCTTCAATATTTTTACAAAATTCGAATGAAATAACGAATAAATTTAAGTACCTACTAATCCTCCCTTCCTTTCGTATCTTTAATAACTAAAAAATTTTATAAATTATTTTACAAAGAGCCATAAGCATTGCTCAACCATCAAGTGCTCTTTCAGTTGAATATATCTGCTATTATTATAAATAAATAAAATTTGCATATACCTATCCAGAACCCTCGACGAAACTAAATACCATAATATGAATCATCCTGTATAAGCATACTTGGGAAAAATATTTCAAAAGAAACGACATTTTACAAGCTTCAGTCAAAACGAACCGTGCTCAATCTTTTCTCCATCATTTTCATCTCATGCAAAGAAGATTCTTCGAATGAGAAATAAATCAAATGTTTAATGGGGGGAGGGGCAGGAGATTGGTCGTTATTTTTTCTACCAGACCTAGACATACAAAATATATGTTTAAGTTTCAGGTCAAATCTCTCATTCTTTGAAACTTGAATTCGAATCAAAAAATTGGGAAGTAGGTATACAAATGGGTAAGTAAGTACACAATACGTACTACAATGTTACAGTGGAATGGGATCTTTCAACATTTATTTTAAGCATTTTTTCAGGATTAAAAAGTAGAAGACAAATACATACAAAAAAAATTAATTCAAGTTTTCTTTCAAAAGCAAAGCTCTCAAATCATTGGGTATGTTTAGGAGTTTGCCTACGAGTATTTTCAATTTCAATACCTGGAAATCTAAGAAAACGTCATTCAGTTATAAGACTTGAAGACAAACCAGACGTTACTGTAACTTTTCAGTATTTTGTCAGACAATTTTTTTCTTGTACCTAATAATTTTTTTTGGGAGGGGGGGGGGGTCAAAGTTTAGTATTTTTTTGGAATGACCCCTCCTCCTTGGAAAATATTCGTGTTAAAATTCGTCTGAACATTCTGAACACTTTTTTCTGGGAGTGATGAACAAGGCAAATCAGAAAAAATCAAAGCTTTTCGATTTCGCAATTTTTAAAATAAACGGAGCATTTTTTGAATTGAAACTCATCTATTAAAAATTTTAGCTCTTCTTAACTTCTGAAAAAGGAACCACGAGCTCCAAAAGTAGGGTCATTTTTGAAAAAACACGGTTTTTGGTCATTTTGGTCATTTTGGCCTCGCCCATAAAACACCCAAAGTCGAGCTTCACTTGAGGTATTTGAGATTCTGTGTAGAACTATAGGATCTGTTTTTAAATTCAAATTATGTTTCAGATTTTAAAGGATTCGATGAAAGTTCGCAGATCGATGTTTTTTTGGAATTCGAAACATTTTTTCAATTTTTTTTAAAAACTTTTTCATAACTAATATTCTAGACGATGAAAAGAAAGGAAATTCTAGTAAAAAAATTTGATTTTTCAAGTACTTACATGGATGAATTTTTGTATCTACGAAGAACATTCAAAACATGGGTGAAAATAAGCCAGCAGTGGAGAAAGTTCAGACATGTCTAGAAAATCAGTTGAATCTTGAATACCAAGATTTCGATAAATAATGTGGTGGTGGGAAATATCAGTTTGGAATTTGGAATAGTCGTCACTTTTTTGTTAACGTTCATTTGAAATTTCCAAGAGAAAAATTTCGTCGCAAGATATTCGAAATTATTGCTTTTAAAATTTGTTTTTTCTTTCAAAATGATGGTGAACCAAAATGCAATGACTGCTCTAGATCTCAAATTTTCTCTTCTACAATATTCCTCATGTGAAGTTTCTCAATTGGAGGCACTGTTTTCATGTAAACTTCGTTAGTATGTTTCGAATTTACAAAAAAACACCAAATTACAAATCTTCACAGAATTTTTTGAATGTCAAAGATTTAAAAGCCAATTGCACAGGTTGAGGCAGAATCTTAAATTGGCGGAGAGGGACCAAAATCACCAAAACTCCAGAAGCTATGTTTTATCGAAATTGAATCTAATTTGGAGGCTCGCTGCTTTTCTCTCAAAGGTCGAAGGAAGGTAAAATTTTAGATACTGCATAAAAAATGAACAAAATCGAAGACCTTAGATTTGTTCAGCACCATCCGACCACGATAATGAATTTGTTGCAACCAGTGATTTCAGGTAAAATATTTAATTGCCCAAAATTTCAGGTGATTTGAAGATTCCACTAGAAAAAATCCAAAGATATAATAATTTATTCAATTTTCAATCGAAAAATTCTCAAATGTCATGAAAAATGCTTCGATGACATTTCTACGAGTACTTACATTTTTCTTATTCTTCATCACTAAAAAATTCGTTTCACATCACACCGTAAGATGCACCCCTAAAACAGAGAACAAATACGACTCCCATCATCCCATCAAATGCATACTTCACAAATACGACTTAAAAATCAACTGCTGGACCACACATGGACATTATCAAACACCGATAAACCACCATCGCTGCGCCTCCATCGCAAATAATTATTTACAATAAAACGTTGCCCCGAAGGGGCGACCATCCGAAGGGTGTAAAAATAGACATAAATAGCCGTTTATGGAATAAAACATTTATCGCGCCGGAACGTAGAGTGAAAAAAGAAAACCTAATATCGGTAAATATGTGGAAATAAAGGGCCAATATCTGGAATAATACGACGATAAAAAGTCCATCGTTGGAAATTCCCGACTATTTATCAATGATATAGAAGTCGCAAAATCTCGCTAAGGTGTAGCACGTTTGATGTTAAGTCATTTGATACGTCGGCGGATGCGTGAACACGTGGTCTTGATGTGTTTCGGAAGGGTGGCGATAAAAAATTGGCACAGAATGCACAGAATGGACGACAATAAGTAAAAACCTCTGTGATAAAAGCCCGCTGCCCTATGCTACCGTCCGAGCGAAAGAATGTGTAACAACAGTTTTGCAAAATTTTGCTTATTGGGCAGTTTGTTTCATTTCGTTAAGTTCGAACTACGCTGTTTTTAACCGTTTAATATCCATTTTGGTTTTTCTACGATTTGGTCAACAAATTCGCGCACATACGGTTTTCCTATTAAATTGGCTGCCGTTTCGGGTAGAAGCTGGTTTTTTTCTCCTTCGTTCTTCGCCTGCCTCTCCTCGCACTGGCCTTTGCCTCTTTCGGCATCGCATATTCACGCCTATCCGAGAAAAATCTCAAGAAAAATGGCTGTGTACGTTTTCTAGTCAATTTAATTTTCTGAATCGGTAAATATAGCGATATTTTGTCAACGATAAAAAATACCAGAGGGGAATTTTTTATTGGCTGGAATTTTTTTCCACCGTATACACGTTTTTCACGCCACTCGGAAGCCTACACAACTAGAAAAGGGTTAAGCTGCCATGCTCGCGCGAAAATAAAACCATCCACGGAATGAATTTCACGCTAAAATGATTCATAAGCTTTTTAATCATCGCCTTCCTTTTCATCGACTCCGATACCCAATTTCAATTCGAGTACTGGTGTTTTACACGAGTACATCCGACGTGAATTTTTAGCTCGAAATTACCACACTAAAATCAACCTCGATGAGATACTCGTAAAAAGCCAAATCTCATCGCCAATCGTCGCATAATCAACCTCGTCCCAAACTTCGCCGACCAAACGATATATACGAGGTGAAAATTTAAATGTGAATCAATTTCAACAACCTTGCGATAATCTCGTAATAAAAAGTTTACCTTAAAAAAACATTCAAACCGAGTCAAACCTTCGCTCTTCTCGCGCCAATTTAACAGCCCATCATTCTCGTTACCTTTGTATACTTCGAAATACCCACAGACCCATTTCGCCACATCTTTTTACTTATATTTTCGTCGTTCGTATTTTTTCAAACACCTACGATGCCTTTCTTCGCCTGATTTTTATCCCTCGTTAACCTTTACGAGCTAATTAAATACCGCTTTCGACTTGTATCGGATTATTTTGGTTAGTTCCCCTGCTTCCCCTGCTTCTGCAACTTTCCTCATTCGACGTTTCGACGACGAGACGACGAAATGGAATTTTGCGAAAAATTTTCGTAGGCTGTGATGGGAAAATATTCATTTTGCAAATGGCAAGTTGATCGAGGTTTTAAATAATTTTTTACGTGGCATGAAAATGAAAAACAAACATTCTGATAAACAAATTGGAAAAATATTTCGCAATTTTTTTCTCGATTTTTTACATTTGTCGGTAGTTTCGAGTCGTTTTCCAAAAACTGATGGCACAGATCAACGAACTTTTTCAAATAATAATCAAACGTCGAATAACTCGAATAGATTTTGGTTTCGGAAAAATATTATGGTTTCAAATTCGATAAAAATTTCGTTAAGATGGCAAAATAACCTAAAAATGACTTTAACGAACATTGATAAAACGAGGAGGAAAAAATTGAAAATTTCTAGAAAAATTTTCAACCTAGGGACGAAAACGTAATCGACATTTGTGTACATTTGAAATTTGATAACAATTTTCAAACTTGCAAAATAAACAAAAAGTTGACTACTTGCGAAAATTTTATCAACTAGAGCCCGAATTTCGACAATTTAACAGCAGATAAACATCCAGTGGGGTAACTTTTAGAGTAGACTTAGGAGTAGCCTAGCCACTTGAAATCTCTACCTCTTGAAATTTCGTCCTCGCAGTAATTTGAGAAAATTATTTCACCATTTGAAAATGTAGACTTCTAACCTTCATTTTGACAATTTTAGAAACCCAGATCAATTGACAGAATTTCAAAATGTCTTTTGCTCAGCATTCATTAGCATTCTTTTGAGTAATTACGGTTTTCAAAAAAGCTAAATTTTTCGAAGGTATTTTTACGTTTAAAAAAAATTGTAGAGTTTTTTACGCGTTTGACCGAATTATTTTGATGGAAATGGAATAAAAAGGAAATTGACATCATAACTATAATGCTGAATTGGAAAAAGTCGACGAAGGCCAACAATGAATTCTGCAGGATCTTTAGCATTTAGCAATACTTTTTCATAATAAAAAATGTAACCCCCTTTCCCCTCACCAAACAATCATGGTTTTATGAAATCGTAAAAAATTGATACGAAAATTAATTGCAATTTTAAAAAAGTAGTTATTTGACGTCCAAAAAATTTTCCATTTTGTTCAATTTTGAGACTGTCATTTGAATGACAGCGGTTTAAATTTGAAAAAAACGGGAGATTCGATCTAATTTAACCTAAAAGCAAGACTTATGTGTATGAACAGGACATCGAAATAATATTCCTATACATGATCAGGTTTCTTATTCATTCATTACAAAAATTTGTCTCAGATTTCTTTTCTCTTGATTTCTTTTTTCTCATTGAAGAATCAATCAACCACTTGAATTTCATTATTCTACCTATTCGCTGAATCTTTTTAATTACTTTATAATTTTTTTAAATTTCATTAATTTTAATTTCAATCATTTTTTTTGACGATATCGAATTCCAATTGATTTTTTCTTCGTGAAAATATCCGATTTAGATTTTTTCCTCCAACAGAACGAATACGTACGAATTTTTCCCCTTTCGCAGACTGATCGATAACAACGTCTGACGTCTTAGACTAATTCAATGACTGATTCTGACAACAATAATTGAAATAAACCCGTTCCTTAATCCTACATTTGGAAAAGTACAAAACAAAACACCCACTTACATCGGAGGCGGAATCCCGGCCAGATAAACACACGGTGGTAGTTGGTAACACATACATACTAGGTACATATCTCTTAATAAATTTACAACCCGCTGCATACAATCTAATTTACATACTTAACGCCTATATTTTCTTAAAAAGGCTCTCGAGCGAAAGAATACACGAGAAGGTTTATCCTAAAAACCATGGTTCAATGAATTTTTCATACCTGCTTAAATTCTTTCTCTTGTTTAGGATTAAACTTTTTGGCGATGAGGTCAGACTCCCAGTTGAAATTCGAGATAACGTCAAAATAATTCCGCACTTTGGCTTTCGAGGAAATTTCGAATTATTTAATTTATTATTAGGAAGAGTTTTCGTGCGGTTTTTTTTTCATCGAGTATTTAGAGGAAGACGTATCTGAAGATGGAGACGATTCTTTTAGCTTCTTTTTTATCGCGACTTCATCAAGAGAAAGTTTACTTTTTGGTTAATTGAAAGGTGGTAAGCAATATACATACAGATTGATTCATATAAGTAATGGTGATCCGTCATTGGAACAGGTATATAGGCAACTAATGTAACATTAATGTGCTTATTTGACATCAAGGCCATCATTTTATCATAATTTCAATTTCATTCACTTGTAAATTTTAATTCAATACTGAAACATGAGACAATTCGAACTGAACTTAAAACATTTTTAAAATTTGAATTTGAATAATGTGAAACATCATACGAATCATTGCATATTTTACCAGTCACCGATCATCAAGCTTATTATCAAGAGACATTATTAACATAAACGAATAATTAAATGAAAGAAATTTCTCACCATGAATTACATAGCAAATCCTACACATCAAGAATATTCTCAATTTAGCAGCAACAAAATAGCAACCCGTTAACGCTTCAGGTAAGTAAAGTTTCTTATCAATAGAGTACCCAATACTACACGGTATTTCCTATTTCTATGCAAATACACATTTAATAGGCCCAAGTATCGGATCAAAATTTACAATAGAAAATAATAGTCTTTTCTTATCCCGATAATTAAGTCCCAAAATATAATCTGCTCAAGACCGAAACCGAAACCGAAACATCAAAAGTAAGTGGGTCAATTGAGGTAAAATTTTGTCACATTACTTACGTTATCTTGCTTTATAAACACAAAAAAGGATTAAAATTGTCCATAATATAGGAAAAGTAACACAATACTGGATTTTTTCAAACTTGAAAATGCAATTTTTTTTTTCATTATTAAAAATCAAAAATTTTCAAATCAAAAGGTGGTTTGGATTAACCCTTTTGTTCCCAGGAGAGATCTAATGGATGAAGGATTGAATCAAAATTACTTACTTTCTGAAATTTACCACCAATTGAAAAAAAAATTACATTCGATCACTCACCCTTAAAACAGAGAAAGATGTAGTGCATAAATTTGTATTTCTTCCTCCCTCCAATTTTTTTGTTATTGGCATTTTTAAAAAAAGAATTCGAAATCTTGAGTTTCTAATTCAGATATTTCGAGGTCTCAAATGACCCAAAATTAAACATTTTAGTAATATTATAAAATAAAAAACGAAATGAAAAAATTATAAGAGGATTTTCGATTTGAACTGAAAATTTGGAGAGGAAATCAGCTTCCAAGATCAACCAATGTGTTTTGAAAAATGACGATTCCTGTGCTAAAATGAAAATAAGAGGTGGAAATTTTTCGTTTCACTACACTCTGAAAGTTCCTTACAAGCTTTGGACGAAAAATTGTCACCCTTACCTTAATTTCAACACAAAAATCAAAGATGAAAATTTCGAGAGAATGATTGAAAGGTGTAAGATTTTCTCAAAAATTGCTGTAGAGCTAACTTGTACAGAAATTTTATACATTCCTGTTCTAAAAATGCAGTGAATGAAAATTTTTCCTCAAAATATTCCCTAAATAAAGTACGAAGTATAATTTGACAAAATTGTACCCATTCTTTCAAATACAATATTGCATCATCTATCCAAAAAATTGTTATCGAAAGCCTGAAAGAATTTGAAAGCAGAATTCCTGTGCAAATTTTCACTGTAAATCGAAAATTTTCCAATAATTTGTTTTTTATTTTATAAAAGTATGAAAAATTTTAATTTTGGGTCATTTGAGGCCCTAAAATATCAGAATTACAAATTCAAAATTCTAACTTATTTTCTTCCAAAAATTGCAAATATAAAGAAATTGGAGGGGGATAAAGTTGACATTTTTGCACTACACATCTTTATTTTTTTAGGGTGAGTAGTTGAGTGCATTTTTTTCAATTTGTAGCAAATCTTACACAATTTTCTGTGCGAAATTTCAATTTTAAAAGGTGAAAATGACTTTGTGCACTAACATGACTTTAATGTTTACAAGATACAACAAAAATTTTTAAATTTCATCCATCAGATCTCTCCTGGACACAAAAAGGTTAAATTTATCAATATTTGGTAATAATTCAATAAATTAATGTGAAATATTCTACAAAGAAGTTATTAAAATATGCCAAAAATAAGCTGTACTCATCCAATAAGGCGAGACTGAGACTACTTCGAACGATTTAAAGCCCCTTCCACCCCCTCCTTCCGCACTTCGTCATACTCCAGAAACCAAAAACTATTATTTATACTACTCCTATGCAAAAAATTCACTCATTGGAGGGGAGCTTTGAGAATAATTCTTGAATAATATTTAATGATACCATTTAAATTGGATTTACAATTTGAAAAAAAAACTCAAAATTTTTATACCACGTGATAACCTCCTTGTATTAAAATTTTCAACTAATCGCATGTATGAGTCACATGGTAGTCACTGTCTGCTCAGTGCTCATTCAGTTAATTGAAAGAGATACTCGTACTCGAAGAACTCAAATACATACAAATTTTGAGATTTAAGTTTAATATCTACCCGTTAAACGAAAATGAATACAATTATAATGATTTTTTTCAAGCATTTCCTAAATTTGCTTGCTTTCTAATCCAAATTCGAAACATTGGGCTGAAAATTGGTTAAAAATTTCAATTAATAAAATCGGTACCTAATAAAAGAAGTAAATCTACTTATCTGAAGTCATCTACCTGTTTTTTCATCTTGGATTCTATCTTTTCAGAAATTATTTCTGATAAATTTAAAGGATCAATTTTTATCAAAATTTGTCGAGAAAATTTTTTAGAAAAAATGTTTAAAATAAAATAGTAACTTCAAAAACCCTAGATAATTTTCTTTAAATATCCATAAAAAATTAAAAGGAGAAGATCAGCATAAGGTGAAGAAAATTTCAAAAGTTTTTCAAAACTTGAAAATTTTTTAATTCAAGAGCAAGCATACATTTTATCTAAATTTTATATACTTAATTTAAACGCGAAAATTTCAATGGATTTTAAAGAACAATAAATTTCAATTTTCGTAACAAATTTTTTTCAAATTCCAATAGAAATTTTCCATTAAAAAAATTATTTTCACAGGTTAACATAAAATAACAAAAAATTTTGAAGAAAAAATCATACAAACAATGAAAAATTGACCAAAAAAATACAAAAAAAAACTGAAAAATCATCCTATTTCTCACACAATGAAAAGAGACTACGAATAATTTTAAAGGACAATAAATTTCTATATCCTTTCAACAATTTTTCCCCCAAATTCTAATAAAAATTTTCAATTAAAAAATTTTTTTTCACAAGTGAATACAAAATACCGAAATTTTTTGAGGAAAAAACCATAAAAAGTAATGAAAAATTGACCTAAAAAAATATTAAAAAATCTGAGAAATCATCCCATTTCTCACACAATTAAAAAAGAAGGCGATCAATTTCGAAGAACAATAAATTTATATATTTTTTCAACATTTTTTTCTCCAAATTATAATAAAAATTTTCATTGAAAAAAATTATTTTCACAAGTGAATACAAAATACCTTAATTTTTCGAAGAAAAAATCAGAAAAATAATGAAAAAATTAACCAAAAAAAATACAAAAAAACGAAAAAATCATCCTATTTCTCACGCAATTAAAAAAGACTGCATTTTGACAATTTTCAATATCCTCTTAACAATTCTTTTCTAAATTCCAACAAAAATTTTCGAATGAAAAAATTATTTTCACATGTGAATGCAAAATATCTTAATTTTTTGTAAAAAAACTCGTACAAACAATAAAAAATTAAACAAAAAAATTACAAAAAGCTATTAAAACATCTTATTTCTCACACTATTAAAAAAACTGCAACTAAAAATGCAAATCAATTCAAAACTCAGAAACTAAAAAACAAAAAAATCTACAATTTCGAAAAATTCGCTTACCCTTTTCGACAAACGCGCCGACGAAACCATGCAGCCAGATGAGAAAGAACGCCGACTGGATACGTCAGATGATCACGAATGAACGCGAGATAAGGAACGAGGGAAAAAAATCTCAAAGCTCGGAACTTATCAAGGAGCACGTGAGAGAAAAAATGCGCGTGGTACGCGAATCGTCTGCGTTAACTGCTTCGGTAAACGCGTCTGCTATCCGATGTCGACTGTCGAGTGTCGGGTGTACTCAATGTAACAATACAGCAATATTTAGCCACCGTGGATAAACGGGAGGTAAGGATACGTAAGGCTTTACGATGTGTGTATTATTATACGCACGCTTTATAGCAGGCAGCAGCAAGCATCTCAGCTTTTTACACGGATACGTGCCCATTGATTATTTATTTGATACGGAGGTATAAAAAGGGAAAGACCATCGCGAGTCAACAAAGTCTTGTGACCAATAATAATTGCAGAATGCGCAAATGTCACACCGATAATGCGGATATACCGCAAAATATTTCGACTGCATTTTTACCTCTTCAGCTGTCATGTTTCTCATTAACTTTTTAACGTGTATACGCCGCATCGTGTAAGTGGCCCGCATAACGTGCCCTTTTTTTCCACAAGTACGTATTTTAATTTATGTATTTTCTCAATTCGTCGGCTTTGTAGTTGTATGTACTTTTGTTTTTTTTCTCGTATCGTTCAAATTTCGATTATTAACCCTTTGGTGCCCCTGAGAAAACTGCTGGATGCAATTCCAAAATTTTCACTTCTTTAAAATGTACCAGGTGTCCCTTTTAGAAATCTCGAAAAAAAACTCATTTCGGAAATACGAAATTTTGAAAATTTACATATTTAAATTTTCCGATGCGAAAAATGTTGCTGTGGAGGAAAGAAAATTCCAACTGACAGATAACACGGTGTCAAACTGTGAAACCTGAAAATATGCCTCAAAAATAAGTAAACGACTTTTTCAACAAAAATTTCAAAAAATTTTCCCTTTATTTAGGGAAATATAGTCATCTTGGAATGAATATTTTCATCTATTGAAAAAGTGCAAAGAAATGTGAGACAATCCGTCAAAAACAATTGTTCTGAAAATGAAGCCGTTCATTTTTGAGCAAAGTATGCTAAGTCATATACCAACATGCATACAAGGCTTCAAAAAACAACTTCAAAAAAATGGCACTTAGCATAGGTACTTCGAATTATCACCACTCATTTGTATGTCTTATGGCTGGGGTCAATCTGAAAATTTAGCCCATTTTTCGTGCCCGTAAAAACCGGCACGGAATTTCTTAATGATAAATTTCAGACATTTTGTTAGACTTTTTTTGTCCATTTTTCTTGTCCATAAATTCCATCACGAAATACTTTGAAGATAACTTTTGCACATTTTGCCAGACTTTTTTGGACTTGGAAAATTTTTCAGATTTTCATTGACTTTTTGAACTTGAAAAATTTAAGAGATAATGCTGACTTTTGGACATTTTGTCAGACAAATGATTCAGACTTTTTGAATTAAGAAGATTTTAGAAATCAGGGTAACTTTTCATGATTTAGTCAGGCAGACTTCTTGGATTTGTAAAATTTCAGATATTACGCTGACTTTCAGCAATTTTGTCAAACTTTTTCTGTCCATTGTTCGTGTCCATAACTCTCCACAGCAACACTATCCACTACGGAAAATTTAAATTTGTAAATTTTCAAAATTTTGTAATTCCGAAATGATTTTTTCTTCGAGGTCAATTTTTTTCAAGATTTTTAAAAGGGACACGTAGTACATTTTAACGAACTGAAAATATTGGAATTTCATCTAGCAGTTTTCTCAGGGGCACCAAAGGGTTAATACACATCTTGATAAATATACCGATAAATATTAAGTTAATTTTTCAACTCTAATTCACCCCAAGACTGAAGAAAAAAACTCTACAGAAATAAACTCCATTTCAAAAAATCATCTGAAACACAATAAAAAATACATACATCAATAATACGAAACAAATTCAGCAAAATTTAACGCCCAACTAAAAAATTTTATCGCTTGGTTCGATACTACACGCAATAACCTTGAATATCTCGGACGACCCCCGTTTTAAAGTAATTTTTCAAAAAACAAGTCTTAAAAGCCAATAAATCAAATAATTTTTCAAAATACTCGCACGCGCTGGACTTTTACAAACTATTCCGAAAGAAATATATTGCAATCTATCGCCACAGATGTCCCTTCTTCTATGAGATAATTTTTTCAAACGACCTACGAACAATTAAATATCCGGACAGTTCTCGCGGCCTCGTTCAACGGACAGAAAAAAGATGCCACAGGGATGAATACGATTAAAAGAACAAGATTTTGGAGGATCGGAACCGTAGCTTAGGGAGTTAGGGAAATGTGCTATGGAACGCGTTAATAAACTTATCATAGCTGGTTCCCCTCTTTAACACGTTAATATGTGCTGGCCAAATTGTTTCTTGTCTGTAATAAATAACGGCCGAGGGATTTATAACAATGGTAGTCGAGCTGCTGGACTGGATACGCCGATGTGTGCGGCAAGGCGGGGGGAAATCCTCGGTATTCGTTTTCCTTTTATAATCACGCGGAATACGAGTCTTTTCTCAAAAGCGTCTGTTTTTCGTTTGACCGTTCGAAAGTTTACGTGAAATTTTACCGAGTGAATGATTTGCGAAAAAAGTGAAACTAAAATGGGTTATTTCGCAGATTGACACTTGAAAAAGAGTGAAGTAATTGGTGGGTACGATTTCAGCTCTCGAATCCACGAAAAAAGACTCCATTAGATGTCATTTTTCAATACTTGAAAAATTTTGGAATCTTTTTTTAACGTAAATCAAACGTAAAATTCATAAGTATTATTCACCTCCCAAAACGAATTGTTCGTGATTTAATTTCAGAATTTTCAGAAAAATCTTTTCAAACGTGATTTAAAGTAATTAAAATTTTGCAAAACTTACTAACTATTTTCCAAACATGGGAAAGTGCCAATTTGTTGATTTAGGGGTGCCAAATGCTAATCCTCTCCCCTCCCAAAATATGTCGCACTCTTTACGAGAAATTTTGTAGGAGGGATCAACATTTAGCATCCCTAGATCGACAAACAATTGACACTTCCCCTATTGAAATGTCACAAAACTAGGCTAAAATTCGATTAAAATCGTTCACATTGATTTGAAGTTGTGAAAATATGATACAAATGTTTGAAATGTTTCACAAAACATTAATAACGTTGTAAAAATTATTGAAAAAATGGTAACAGTAGATGAAAAATCATAAAAATATTTTTTAAGTGCTTTAAAAAACACCGAAAATATCATAAAAATCATTGAAAAATTATAAAAATGGTAGAAAAGTTATGAAAATTGTGTAAAATTTCAATAAATCGATTGAAATATCACATACATATAAATCATTCAAAGTTTTCGTAAAAAGAAATTGAAATATCATAAAAGATGAATTTTGGCAAATTTTGGCCTCGTAAAACAGTTTTAAACATTAAAAAAATGAGTGTGAAATTGCATTGAGAGTTTCACAAAATTCGTTGAAAATGATAAAAATTGATGTTGAGATGAACTAAAAATATTTACAAAATTACAAAAGTTTGTTGAATTTTTGATGAAAATTGTTGAAAATTTCGTTAGTTCAAAAAATCATGGAAATTTATCAAAATATCGTGAAAAATTCTAAATTTGTATCTACAACATTCTGGCAAATCTTGGTAAATTTTTCGTCAATTTCACAAAATTTTACACAAATATCGTAGAAATTTCTCGTTGAGTGGGTTAAAATCACGAAAAATGTGTAAACAATCGTGGAAATTCCACAGAATTCGTTGAAAATTACCTATAAAAATTGGATGAAACCCGATTGAAAAGTCGTTGAAGCGATATAAAAAAAAATTATAAAGTTACATCTTGGTTGAAGTTTTAATCAAAATGGTAGAAAATTTCGCAAATTTGTTTGAGAGATCGTGGAGATAAATCAAAATATCGTAAAAACTTCCAAACTTGTACAAAATTTTGGCAAATTTTGCCACATTTTTCATAAATTTTACAAGATTTTACCCAAATGTCATCGGAATATTTCTTTAAACGGGTAAAACATCACGAAAAATGTGTGAAATATCGTAATCATTTCACAAAATTGCTCGAAAATGAATTTCCTTCGTATTTTTAAACGTTTATTACGTTTAAAGGATTTTTTTGAAATATTTTACTACCCTCTTGATATTTTCTCAACGTTTTATTTGACTTTCAAGTCATTTCCATCATTTTGAAGTGCCTACTTTTTAAACAATTTTACATAATTTTCAAGCCGTTTCAAATAATTTTTTTCATTTTTAAAGTTAGATATTATTATACCTAATATTTTCAAATTTCAATGTAATCTCAATCTATTTTTACAACGTGTCAACCATTCGACCATTTTTTACAATATTTTATGATATTTTCAAGTCATTTTGAACAATTTTCGTTCCTAATCTTGAATGAAATGTTACAACATTTTTTAGTTTATTTATTTTACATCTTTTTCGAGCTATTTCAAACAGTTTTATCATTTTTTCAATATTTTAAAATTTTATGAAATCTTGATCAATTTTTACAATGCTCAAGTCATTTTACAATTCTTATATTTTTGTTGTTTCTTTTGCATTTTTAGACAATTTATAGAATTTTTTTGAAATATGGAACAATTCTCATGATATTTGTAAAAACTTTCTTTATATTTTAAAGGTTGAAAATTTCTACGAAATTTAAAAAAATTATCATCATATTTTGGTGATTTTAAAATCTGTTAATGCAGAAAATGTTTTTGAAAATCATATTGATAATTTTTCTTCGATCTGATTTGAAAATTTTCAATCTTATTGCTCATTATTTGTTCGTATCACGACTTAATGAGTCGTTTTATAAAATTATTTACAAATTTTCGGACGAAGAAAAGCCTGTAAATAACATATTTCAGTCTTTTCCAAAAATAAGAGCGATTGGGGACTCTTTGACATTTTTTTCACCATGTTCGACCTTTCGCGAGATACATGTTAAGCCTTCGGGACCAATTTCAGTTCTCTTATTTTATTTTATCTTTTTCTAAAAAAAAAAAAAACACGTAATTTCCAGGAACAAACTAAATGAACGTAAAATTGGAGGGAGAGGTATAAAAACACGTACACAAAAAACAGACCACAATCTTCCAAGAAGTCAAACCCTTCCGCAAAATTTTACTGATCCACATACCTAAATCATGATTCACCAATCTCCTTATTCTGCATCCAAACCACTCAAAACCCTTTCTAATACACTCCACACACGCGAATCGTTCAAGACCGAAAAAAACCTCTACACATAGAATTTTATGCACCCAATCTCTCAACTGAGGCATCCTCTACAATCTCCTTTATCAGCTGGTAAGGAATAACAAGAAGTGACACATCGTTTTTCTTCCATAATCTGTCCACCTGCTCTTCGTTTATGAGTTGTCATTTTGCAGTGCGCATTGTTCTTTCTAAAATATTTGATAACATACGAAAGATTAGCTCGACACTCATTACTTTATTCTTAACGGACTATAGACCGCGGTATTATAAATATCTGTAGGGTAAAACAGCAAAATATATCTTCTAATGCGGATACTAAACCTTAATTTATCTTTTTCTCTTTATAAAAAAAAACACACACATATCTTTCGTAATTTCTTTCTTTTTTTTTGGCCAAATATTAACGTTGAATTCACAAGGATTGAATTATTTTTCATCATAAGCTAAGAGTATTACTACGAACAAACCTCTCCACTTCCAATTGTCATCATATTTGCGGCGAATTGAGTAGGCAAATTAGTCGACATCTTGGAATTATCGAAAATTAGCTATATTTACGGCGAATCAGTTAGGCAAAACATTCGACACATTCGAAAACAATGTCGACGAATTTGCTGGTAATCGTAATGTTTCACACATCGATATCTTTCGAAAAACTCTTCGCACTTTCGCGACATAAAAAATCTATTTAAATGGCCAAATTATCATAAAAACGTCATAAATAGCCCGTCAACTAGTTTGCGAAAAGGGAAAAAAATAGCCTGCGAAAAAACTTGAACAATATTCCCAATCAAGGTGCCTCGCGAAAGGAAATATTAACGCAATATGGAAAGTTAAAACCTTTCAGAATTAGCTATTCAGCTATTCGTTATTTTAACGCGTGAAAAGGTAAGAAAAAAAAAGTACATAGCTGGTAATAACGCAGTAAACTAAAAAGTTTCATATTAAAAGAAGTGCTCTGGCTTTTCGATAAAACGTGAGACACAATTTCCCATGAAAGAAAGGCATCTTTTCGGAAGTTATACTAATATATTATGGACGAAATGTAAACAGAAATTTTGCAATTTCAACTCCGCTCACGTTATATTCACACATCTTGCAGTATTACATTAGACAAACTGGAAATCGCTCCCCGTAGATAGCTACATTCTAAAAACAATGTTTCAGTTCTTGGAACTTTTACGGCGTCTTTTTAAAATTTTGTATCGTCCACGCATAATACAGATGACAAAAAGATTATAAATTACAAACAAAACTAGCGTAGTCGACTGTTTTTCTAATTCTGTGTGCGTTTTTGTATTGCATGTACACGCGTAGTAACGTTTTGTGTGAAAATTGATTAAATTTTTTCCAAAGCAAAAAAAATTCATTTTATCGGAGTACCCACTTTTGATTCGTTTTGATGGCTACATGGTATGGTGTTTCGATTATTTTCTTTTTTAATGGTAAAAGTCGTTTAAAATAAGTATGAATATTTATTCGACGACAATTTATTGATACGAATTTTCCAACTTTGAAAATTTCAATTTGCTAGAAGAATAAATCTTTAAATTTTCCAGACGTGGAAATTTCAATATCGAGAATTTCGTCGTGAAATTAATATTCGACTAGGTACCTAGACCTACATTAAAATATTAACTCTATTTTTTTCACATTTCGATTAAATTTTCGATATGATTTTTTTTGGAGAATGGTAGATTATAATGACGTCATTTTTTGAAAAAATGGCCAAATCGTATTTCTAAAATGTCAATTCTAACCTAACTTAACTAAACGAGTAATCAAAAAAAATAAAAGGTGAAAAATCTGACAAAATTTTGTTAGAAAATTGTATGTATTACCCTTAAGCTTAGTCTACACCTATGCGTTTTCCTTTTCAATTTCAATTCTACTTGCGTTTCACAACTTTCAACTAATGCATGCATTTGTTAAAAATACTAAACGCAAGCAATTCTCTGTCCACACTCGATGCCATTGTGTCCGGTCAATTTCCACGGTATTCAACGGTTAAATCAATTGCTTTCTACTTTTTTATTTCCTAATTGTGATCTTCATGTAATTGTGTAGAAAAAAATTGAGGTTATCTTTTTTTTTTAAATTATGTAAGTTTGACAGAACTTTTCAAATTTTTTTCTTTGTATCGGCAATTTCACAACACTCTACCGAGAGCAAATTTTCTCAGCTACAATTTTTGTTCTTATAAATTTTTACGAAATATGATTTTTTCTCCTTTCAGCACCTTTGACGCATGCCTTTGTTGCAATGCAACACATTCGTCAAGGCATGCGTTACACGCGTGTCAGTAACGCACGAAAAAACGCATAGGTGTAGACACTGCCATATCAACCAATTTAAAATAATTCAACAAATATTGACGATTTTAGTAGAAATTGAAACGAAAAGCAACACTGCCATATCAACCAATTTAAAATAATTCAACAAATATTGACGATTCTAGCAGAAATTGAAACGAAAAGCAATGAACATGCTAAATACAAAATTAAGTATGCAAATAAATTCTCATAAAAATGTATTCATGCTTTTTGGGATTTCGATTATGACTAAAGCTGGAAATTTTATGAAATGCATATTTTTAAGAATCTATACGATACATAAAATTTCCTAATCAATAAGCCCCATATCATTTCGCATATTTTGCATATTTTTTATGCCAAAAGTGCATATTTAGGCATATTTGAACATATTTTCACGTTTTTTTCCAGCATATTTTGGAAATTTTGTCGAAATAGTTGATTTCTAGTCGCCTTTGGTAACGTTAACATTTCATTAATAAAATAAAATTAAAACTCGAATTGAATATAAAACGTTTTTTGATTACTGGTATAGCCAATTTTATTTCAACGTTTCATTATTTATGCTTTTCAACTGAAAAAATCCTTTCCAGGAATACTCATTAATATTGCACATTTTGTATTTTGAGAGTCGAAAATGCTCAAAATCACGACCAAAGAGGCACATTTACTTCAGTACGACACCATCGAGCCAAAACTGCCAATAATAACATACTAAGCAAAAAAAACGATGAAAAATTGTAAAACCTGCGATAATGTTAAAATTTTATCAACATTAAATCACAATTATAATCAAGTAGGCAAATCAATGTTAATAAGTTGACTGAGCAGTTTTTGAAACACCATTATTATGCCAATGCCAATGCTGTCAGAATTGATCGAAATATGCCAACATTTTATAAATAAATTCCCCCATGAAAATATACTCTCAGTTTTTGATCAGCTAAATAATTCAAATATACCTACGAATATATGTGAAAATCATTGCTAAAAACATTTTCACCTAAAAATCTGGCAAAAGCAAAAATCATGCCAAAATTATGTCAGGGAAGTTATCTATTAATGTACAAAGTACATGAATTACATAATGTTTTTAAAACGAATCGATTTTTTTTTAAATGCCATTGCCATCTCAAAATTGACAATAAGCCCAAAATTTGGAAAAATTGAAGAAATTTGAAAAAATTAAAAATAAAGACGGTTTTGTTCAACATATTGAACCAATGACAAATTTCAAGGATCGGAAAAGAGTCAATTTTGAAAAAAAAATGACTGAATTTCTCAACAATTTAATTGACAAAAGATATTAATGAGAATAATGAATTTGCAATCCAGTAGCGTAACAAAGCCAAGATACTAAAGAAGCTAAAACTTAAAATTTTCAATTTAAAAAAAAAAATTATCTGGCTCAACGACTGAAAAAAATTTATCAGCCAATACAGTGGCCTTAGCTGGACTTGCCATCAAGGGGGGGGGGGGCTCTTCACGAAAAAAAAATGAAATTTCATGAGAAATTTTTAAAAATACTCATGATTTTATTAAAAGAAGTGAATATTGCGCCCGAGCGAAGCGAGGGCGAAAAATTTTGTACAAAATGACATTTGAATGCTCAAATTTCATCCTTTTTTCAACTTTTCAGTCGTCAAGGGGGGGAGGGTCCAGATCCCCTGGACCCCACCCTTAAATACGCCACTGCAGCCATAAAAAGCTCATTTATCAAAGTACAATGTTACTAATTATCCTAATTTTTCGACTTGAAGTACTTTAGTCAGAATCACTACTGGGAAATAGAGTTTTTAGTCGGGAGCAGCAACGTAGCCAGACAGTCATTCAAAGGGGGAGAAAAGGGATTAGTCAAAAAATTGATTTCATATAAAATTCTAAAAAATGCCCATTATATTTTAAATAAAAGTAAACCTATTGAGCCCAAGCGAAACGAGAGTGAAAATTTTTGCAGAAAACGGCATAAAAAAACTGAAGTTCCATCATTTTTCCAACATTTCAGTCGTCAAGGGGGTGCAGAAGCCTTGGACACTTTCCTTATATGTATACGACACTGGTTGGGAGGTTGAAAGTATAGGGAAAAATACGTTCAAGTACATTTTGAGTCGACAATATTGGGATTTCAGTCGGAAAATGTCTGTCTTGATCACGCTTTTCAATTTGAAAGCTGAATTTTTCATTTGAAATTATTTAGATAGATGAATTATTACGATTTTTTAGTTTCAAATTATGGTTTTTTGATTTTTTAGGTACCTGCGCTTTTTCGATCCGAAAAACTGCATTTTTTTCGAACTGAAACCCAAATTTTTCGACTAGAACTAGGAATTTCCGACTAAGAACGAAAAAGTTCAATAAGGGAGGGGTACGCTGTTCCTGCCAACCCCTGCTATATTTGTATTTTTGACTCATTCTACACTTAGCAAGAGTTGGAGCAACAAAAATAAAAGACGTTCGAACGAATTTGTTGCATAATTACTATTTCAAATTAGAATTAGACTACTTGAAAATGAAAATGTTGACAAAAATTATATTATATAATCTCATACAAGAATATTTCGATGGCTTAGTTCAAAAATACTCGTATTGTACCTCCATTTTTGTGCATCCAAAAAAACAAGCTAAAGTTTTTTCAAAACTTTTTAAAAGTTCAGATAAAAATTGGTCAAAATGTGTCCAAATCACATTTGACGAATTAGATCTTAGGAGTTTTTTCTCATGAAACTTTTTAAAAATTTGTATTTCGAGTCAAAAAGTTAAAAAAATTCATCTGAATCAACATTTCGCAATTTTTACCCCACCTCCGCCTCCCACTCTGCATAACGATGATTTTGACAAGTTCCTGCCTTACACTTAATCATTATTTTTCTTGTTACTGAAACGCTACGTCTCACTATATATCCTTTCTGAAAAATCATGAAACCTCGATCTTTTGAAATTTTAAATAAACCAAAAAAGACATTTTTCTCCTTTCTCTCTTTCAATCTCTTCATTTTATGTTTTATTTATAAAAGTATTAGCATGAAAATGTTAAATTTTGGATCATTTGGCGTCTTGAAATACCTGAGGATTGGTAAATTTTCCTCGTACAAATATTGCAAAAGAAATCCAATTTCTAAAATACCTTCAACAGATACTTACCAGTAAAATATCACATTTTATTTCAAATATTCGTCAAAATGTAGACGAAAATTATCGCCTCATATTGCAGATAAATTCGCAACGGCACGCCTCGATATATCCAAACCCCATACACACCAACCGCGTAAATCTGGTTGGTAAAATCAAAATCAAAACGCTAATTTACATCTTCAGCTGGCTTTTGTGTTTAGCATAGCTGTAGCCGCCGTGTATATCCCCGCATTCGTGAATTTTTTTGTATCGCGACGCGGTTAAAACCATGGTACGAGTACAACGGAGACTTGTACAAATACAAATAGTTCGTTAAAATAATCCCACTCGTTCATTAAGAAACACAGGCAGGACGAAGAGGGAAACAAAAAAGTAAAATAAAAAAAACATAAACCTAAGCAGCGAAAATCGTACTAACTTCATTATCGGTTAGGTATTCAAATAAGAAAGCAAAACAGAAATAAAAACAAAAAGAAAAGCAGAAGGAAGGCAAAAAAAAACTACGAACGAAACAATAAAACGAAAAGCGAAAAAAAAAACGCGAATCGAACCGCTATAGAAATTCAAACACTAGCAAATAGTAGTATGTTTTGGCGGTCGGCAGTTTTGATTAAAATTCAGAAGAGGAAGCTAATACAACGAATTTGCATAAGGCAGGAGTTTCAGTTAGTTTCATTGGAAATGCGAGAAAGCAATTTCAGTTCACCATTAATCAATAATTGGCTTTTGTTTTATGCTATTAAAAGAAGCAAGAAACATCTTGGATTTACAATAGTCGGATTTAAAGGGGTTATGGGTGGGAGGGGAGCTACAAACAAGATGAGATATTTCACCCTTTGCCGTGCGGCTGCCGATTACGGACGAGGTGGCGGTGGTATAACAACAAGCCCTGTGGGCTTCGCCGCCTTCTGCCTACCCTGCCGTTTACCTCTTATATACTCTAACTACTAACGACCCTTGGGAACAATTGACTCAATATGCGCTTTCTACTTCGCCGCCGCCGCCCCATTCCGGGCCTCGTCGCCGTTTCTTCGCCGCTTTATTCCTTTCATACAGATTCTAAAAGTTTGATATGTCGTTCATTTCCAACTCTAAAATAACCGTATACTAACTACAGTTACGTAGCTGTTTTTGTTTACATACTGACTATACGAGTACAACCTTTATGTACGTATTAATGTACCACTGCCATGTTAATTCGCTAACTCGTATAAATATTTTTTCAAAACCCAGCCCAACTTCTCAACTCACGTAAACACACTTTTTGTAGTCGTTCAAAAAAGAAAAACTGTAACGCAGAACCTTTGCTCCAGCACTATACCTACGTAACTGACCTCAGACTAAAATTCCAACGAAACCTCATCATCGTTTACTTTTTCGCATTCATCATCGACCAGGTTCGAAAATTTTAATACTTCATGTCGACTCGTTCAGAATACATTTCCTGCTCGCAGTCGACTCGATTTATTTCAATTCAGTCCAAATGAGGTTTCACAACTCGAATACCGGTAAGCATCAATCAACGAGGATTAAAGTTGTAAAGTTGCGAGACGGACTATTTCAAGGTTACGTCGTTCGTTCTGCACCCCTTCGCTATCACGTTTCGTCGTCCTGGTTCAAAATGAAGGCTAAACATGAGTACTTTCCCTCGCTCATTAATTTTATCGTCTGATGCCGTACGTCCGACCGTGTTGTTCTAGCGAGAGAAAAAAAGTGAAAATGTCTATGGGTCGACGCGATGAGACGTTTTGTTGCATTTCGAAATATAATTTACGTGACAAATAAGTTCGAGAATAATGAAGAAGTGCGTTGAACGAATCGTTATATTTTTTGAATGATTTTTTTTCTTTTTTCAAGTTATCCGAGTAATTTTTTTCACCAAAATTATTCGCCCACTTGAAACGAAGCGAGTTCACTTTTTTGCTGGTTTTAAATCGTTGAAATCGTTCAAAATGTCATAAAATTGTTATACACATTATGAAAGAAGTTGACTTAATATCATAAAGTGGAAATTTCATCTCATTTTTATGGGTAATTTCGTTCTTATATTTCAATTCAATAGGCTATTAATTTTTACTCCAGAATGAACGAAAATTTCAACTGGATGATCACTTTATATGAACTTGATAATAGCCAACTCGAATGAATATCGAGTGATGTCACAATGAAATAAAAATGCAAACTGTAATGATGTTTTTTAAAGTACAGTTGTAATGTTTTTTCTGTGAGGCAGGGGGAGGGGGCGTACTTGTGCAAAACAAAATCTGGTTCAACGAAAGAATAACTAAAATCGAGGCATATCTCCTTATTGGAATATTTGAAGAAACTTTGTATCGTAGCAAAACGAGTCGACGAGTATTTATAATAAATT
The DNA here is from genome assembly GCA_900064475.1 of Pseudococcus longispinus. NCBI lineage: Eukaryota > Metazoa > Arthropoda > Insecta > Hemiptera > Pseudococcidae > Pseudococcus > Pseudococcus longispinus. The sequence goes on from FIZU01056736.1 coordinate 37,724, forward strand.
TACCAAAATGGGAAACGTCTGGAACTCGTCATCTGCAAATTCTTTTTCCACTGCAGCGAAAACAGCATAGGTATCAAATAATCCATCTAAATGACTCCCTTCAAAATCTTTATGGACTTTTATCCATTTTATGGCTGCTTAATTTTCGAAAATTTGTCAAAAATCGAAAAATGAACACTATTAGCTGGACACTGGCAGATTAGATTTTTTTACGTACTCTGTTGACTTATCAAAGTTCGGTAGCATATTACGAGTAAGTATTCAACTATCTACCCCCTCTTCCAAAAATCGGACTCTTTCCGATGATCTTTGAACTAGTTATACCTCCTATCCAAAACCTTCCCAATAAAGTATTGTGTCAAAACGTGAATGAAATATTATATTGATCTTTTTGACACTGATATGTCTTATGACTGGGGTCAGAAAAAATTTTGCATCGCGAAATTTTCCTACGCTGGATGACTTTTGGGTCTTGGAAAATTTCAGAGATTCTTCTAAGCCAGATGACATTATGGACTTGAAAATTTTCATACAGATGGCCATGAAAAATTTCAGAATGAAAAAGTGATTCAAACATTATAAAAATTGGTAAAATTTTTATAATCGTTTCAGATATGATTAAATCAGTTAAAAACCATGAAAATTGTTGAAAATATTGTTGAAACAGTCAAAAATGTTATAAAAATCTTCGCAAAAATTGTAAGCACCTAATTCAAAAAAAATCTGAGAATTATTGAAAATGTTGCGGAAATGGTCGAAAATTTCATAAAAATTAATGCAAATATTATGTTTAAAAATCTGAAATCATCGAAAATCTTGTGAAAATTGTTAAAACATTCATGAAAATTATATAAAATATGAAAAACACTGCCAAAAAATTATGAAAATTGCAAAAAATGGCAAAAATCAGTAAAATAGTACTTATGGGGTTGGGTGAGTCAAATAAATATGAAAATCGTTGAAAGTTTCGTAAAAATTGTTGAAATTTCCATAAAAATCAGTTTAAAAAATCGTAGATATGGCCACAAATTTATGCAAATAATTGAAAATATCTTGAAAATTGTTAAAATTTTCATAAAAATCATTTGAACAACGAAATGAATGAAAATCATTGAAAATCTTGTTAAAATTGTCAAAATATCGACAAAAATCAGTAAAAGTATTGTAAAAATGGTTTTAAAATTATGAAAATGATCGAAAATTATGTAAAAATTGTTAAAAAAGCGATCTGCATTTTACTCAAAAATTTTGTTAAAACGGAAAAAATTGGGAAATCCGTCGGAAATGTTGTGAAAACTGATGAATTTTTTATAATATTTTCCAAGTTTTACAAGATTTTTCATTATTTTAACGATATTTTTAGTGATTTTCATAAAAATTTGTGGATATTGTAATGTATTGCAGGGCATTTAAACCACTTAAACATACTTTTTAAAAGATTTTAAGAATATTTTCACAATTTTTACGAGGCTTTCGGCACTTTTAATGATGTTTTTCACTTTTTGAACGAAATTTCCACCGATTTTCATGAAAACTTTATTACTTTTAACGAAATTTCCAACTGTTTCGTTTCACCTTTTTTTACAATATTTTAAATAATTTTTATGGAGGTATCAACAATTTTAACGACATTTCCGACAATTTTAATGATGTTTTGACACTTTCTCAATGTTTCTATCGATTTTTGTGAACATTTTAACAATTTCAACATTTTTGATGGCGTTCGCTATTATTTTTTGGTCTTTTTTTTGTTATATGTATTTGATGATATTTACGAAAATCACGTCAATATTTGCAATTTTTGGTCATTATTTGTAACTTTTTGATCACTTCTACAATATTTTTTCAATTTTTATGACAATTTCAATAAATTTTACAAGATTTTCAACGATTTTCATGATTTTTTTTGACCACTTTTACAATATTTTAGACAACTTTGAACGAAATTTTCATTATTTCTAAAACATTTTTTCTAATTTTCATTGAATTTCGTTTCTTGGTTTGTGACTGAATTGGCGGTTGGACCAACTGTACATCACTTTGCCCGAGGGTGAGATTATAGCTGAGTTCAAGCGCACTTGGCCCACCCTCTTGCATAAAAAAGTTGAGAAATTTAACTTCAGAAATTCAGCAGGCACTTTTGATTCCCGTCAATTTAACGTAAAACGAACAATTTGTCTTTTAGATGCAAATATTTTGACATGGATATGTCTTATGGCTGGATAACTTTTTGAACGTAAAAAATTTTAGAGATTCTTCAACAACGCAGACTATTATGACTTTTAGAAATTGGAAAATTTTATACCGTTAAATCATTTGATGTCAACACTCCTATGTATACTTAATGTGTGAAACGTGTTTGACAACCATAAGATATAATACAAACAGTCATGAAACGAACTGTACGTACATAATTTAGATTTGAATTTAGTGTAGCTTTGAACTTGAGCGTGTAAGAAAGATTGAACACGAATAGGGAGTTTTTAAAAGCGTATTTTCAATGGAAATGCGAAATAAGAATAAATCTTTAATTAAGATAAAATGTTAGACCACCTTTATCGTCAAATTTTTGGAAAATTAAAGCAAAATGTGAAACACAGCGGCGTTTTAAAAGCAGCACATTAATTGTTAAAAATAATTTATTATGACTTTTCTCGTCATTTTCCATCAAAATATTTTTATGCAATTTCAAAAATGTCGAAAAAGTGTATTCCTTCGATATTTTTCAAAATCCTAAACACGAATTAGCTCTTACATTGATCAAACCCGAAATAAAATCTCATACAAGACCACCGCAACCCCATTTCCATCAAACCACGATACACACGATGTCGAACAGCTGAGGTCAGATATTCCAACTGATATTACACCGAGTATATTTCCATGTAAAATCTAACCAATCGAAACGCATGCATTCATAGCGTAGGTGGAACACGGTAACAAAAAAATGCTTGAGATGAGCAAGCACTCACACTTATCTCAGCTCATACTACTGACACGTTAATACGGCATGGCGGCAAAGGCAAAACGAAAAATAAGGTAGAAAAAAACTGTTAACGTGGTACAATGTCAAAGAAGCTGTTTTACTTCAGACAACCGATTATAAAGCAACAACTCTTTCACCATACTTGCTTTGAGAATGTTCTTTGTGAAGTACGTTTTTATAGAACAAGTTAGGTACTCTTTCGTTTACAATACAATTACGTTCGTCGGTTGCCTTTACTAGATAACAAAGTGAAATTTCCAACCGTACGGTTATTAGCTGAAACTATCCATCGTTCACCCAAACACCGCGGAAATTTAAATTATACCATAGGAGAGGTGTCGAAATTTGTAAAATCATTATGAAAAAAGTAACACCGTGTAAGGTTCCCTTTGACTCGTCTCTTTCGGGTACGTTTTTTTTTCATATTTGAAAAATGAAAACGATTAATAATACTTCTCGTAAGCAAATTTCCAAATTTCATTCGCACATGCGAATTACCCACCCCCTCTGATGGTAAATCTTAATCATATTATTTGTATTTTCCGATAAAAAATGGAACATCTGTTTCGCCAACGTTTTTATTTATCTATAAGGTCGTTTTTACTTCTTTGGCAAAAAAGTATATGCGATAGAATGAGAAAGAAAAAGGAAAAGAAAAATTAGCGGGCGAGGGTAAATTGATAAAGGGGGGATTAAAAGAGGAGGTAAAACAAAACGGCGGCAGAAAGTGATTGTTTCATTCTGTTCGTTCGAAATGAAGTAATAGCACTAGCCCATACACTTGTGTAACTGTCACTGAAACGCATTCATCATTGGTTAATTTTTAATTAAAAAATCCGGCAACGCTGCGATTAATCATTTTAATCTACGGACATTCTTTCATTTAACAATTCCGCCGTCGTACTTTTTATTAAAAGAATTTATTAAAAATTCTAAAGAAATTTACCTAAAAAGTATAGTATGATGAATCTTCGCCTTTTTTTATTCTTTTATTTTTTCGGCGCGCGGTGGCGTTTTTCTTCCTCTTTTTTTTTATTCCAAAACGCATTTTTATAGGTACCGTCGCGTCGCATCCATCGTGTGCAGATATCGAAGTGAAATTTTTCTCAAATGATCGAATACCTCGGCAAATGGATGGGGGTTTCCGACGACGTCGAGCTATTGTAAGCGATAGTATGTCGTGTTGAAGGGGATATATGCTGTTTTAGGGTGGTGATTTTATTAGACGTAGACGCTGCGTGGCGATGAAAGTTAATTGTTACGTATACGAGAGATGGTTGTAAAATCAACGGTACATCTGATCAATTTTTTAGTGCCAATTTTTTCATATTTTTTCCTATTCGAACTATAGGATATAGTATTATTTTTGGTTTTTGATCGATCGTAAAAAATATTTTAATTTTTCCCTTCAACAGACTCGAGGACCCATATTTTTTTTTGTAAATTCGTCATTCAAGATTCGATTCCCTTTAGCCCTAATCATCACATATGAATTTTGAAAACGCTATTTATAGATCAACAGGACAAATTTTTTCCACATCAAAAAAACTAACAACTATTTTCAGCTATAACGATCAAATTCTCAGTTGGAAAGAGAGATGAGAAACTGACCAAGATTTTGACGAAATTGGAAATTTGCTAGTTCATTATCCTCAGAAAGGTGCAAATAATTCTTAATTCCAATCGGCAGGAAATATTTTCAAAAAAAAAAAGTCGAGAAAAATAAAAGCATTTTGAAAAAATTGCAAAATCTTACTACGTGTTTAGCATTTTTCTCTAAATCAAATCAACTATGCGAAATCAAATTCAAACTTTTTTTCTAAATTCCCACACGGCCCTGAGCACCGAATTTGAAAGACAGTATCAAGGGTAATTTATGAAATTTGTTGAAAAAAAAATCGAGCACTTTTTCAAGGTCAAATCGACATTCTAAGCTTTCTAATGGCCATTTTGGTAACTTCTTTCAGAGATGCAATTCTGAAAAAAAAAAATATTGTGTACCTTGTTTAGATATACAACCTCATATTTTTGTAGACATTGATATCGTGGTGTCATTTTCAGTTCGGTGCTCAGGGCCAAATCACTCCTATAAACCCAGCTATGCTCTTTATTATTTTAGAAATATTACTGAATTTTCAGAATTTTGTGGAATTATCAAATCTGCGAGTTATTATTTTTTTTACTTTGCCCTTCCACAACATATTTTAAACGCAAAATTGATCTAGGTATCTAGTAAAACTTCCAAATTTGAGTATGGGACCGTTCAGTATTTTGTGAGACCTGGCAGTATTTTTCTCCAGTTTAACACCCTCCCCCCACCCCACGATGAGAATAATTTGGGTTTTTGCACAAACGCTCAAATTCTAAAAAAAATTAGCACATAAAATGAATTATGTCGCAGTAATTTTTTTTTCGACAAGATAAAATTACAACTTGATTTTTTTCACATTAAGGGAAAAGTTGCAGAAAAGAATAAGTACATATTGATGTATTTTGAACCAAAATCGCAGGAATTTTTTTAGCACCCTTTCGATTTTCAACATTATTTTGTCAAATGGATGACTTTTTCAGCACTTTTAGCAACTGTTCGACAGCTTGATTGTGATAAAAACAAAGAGTATAGGATTTTATTCAATGAACATTTTTTATGCTAAGGTTTCGTTGAAATTTCCTCGTTCGAATGAATATTTTACGTAAGCGAGGTGTCTACTAAATCACAAAAATTGAAATTCGTTCTATTTATAAGAAAAAATACGTTGAAAAACTTGTCACTAGCTATCTCGATCGTTAATTTGATTCTCAAAAAAAGAAATACCTACTCATTACACAATGGAAATTATTTCGCAATATTCTAAAAGCGAAAACAAGCGAAAAAATTGAGCAAGAATCAAACATAATGATGAAATCGCAATCCAACAACGAACAGGGCATTGCCTTCGACTCGTTAATTTACAATGTCAGAAAAATTTCCGCGAATGGAAAAACACGACTCTTGCGTAAGAATTTGACAATCTGCTTTAATCACGACTAAAAAATTACTTAAAAAACATATTACCTGCCCAATTTGAAAGATAGGCAGGTGTTAAATTTCATTCTTGTCGCAATTTCACCGAAATTCTCGCTATATAAATAACATCTATCTGGTTGGAAACTATAATCGTGCTATTAAAAAGTATTCTATAGATTTGGAGTTTTTCTGTAAAATATTTACCAATTACTTGACATAAAAATGAAGCTTTTTTACGTATTCGGTGTTTTCGCGTTGGTTATATTCGCCATGAGCGTAGAAGTTAGATCGGAAGGAGACGACGACAGTGATCCAGCAAAACAATTGGAGGATGCTGGATCTCAAGGAGCAGATATCTTTACAAAGTTTTTTGAAGAATTTTTTCTTAAAGGCTATAGCAGGGTAAGGAGGGTGAATCTGCCTACGACGCCTTTTTCAAAAATTTTTCAAAAAATCTTTTTGTAGGGGTAAAAGATGAATTTAGAACGTATTACGACATTTCCATCCCCACCAAGGGGGGTGGTACCTCGAAAAATGTGATTTTCACTTTTTATGCATTATCTTGGGCAATTTTCAGCCGATTGAAGTGAAACTTGGTGGGTAGTAGATGGTCTTGAGTACCAACAATCACAATTTTTTTCAGATTTTTTTGACCCTGAGAATGACCTTGAAATGCGTTTTGAAAACTTTGAAAGCCAATTAAAAAAAAACAAAAATGAACGCATTTCTGGAAAAAATTTATATATATTTTAGGGTGTATTCTGAACCCCCATGAGCGATTTCA
>FIZU01056748.1:0-11629 GCA_900064475.1 Pseudococcus longispinus
TCTACCTTGAAATCACAATTTTGACCAAAAAATGATAATTAATTAATTTTTGACACAGATTGACAATTTTTACAAAAAATGACAGTTTGGACTAGAAAATTAAAAATGACAAAAAACGATGATTTTGACCAAAAATGACAATTTTGACCAAAACTGCTATTTTTTACAAAACAATTACGATTTTGGCCAAAAGTAATACTTTTTACGCTGAAATGACCACCTTTACTTCTATAAATGACAACTTCAATTTTAAAATAATTTTTCCAAAATATTTTTATACTCAATGAAAGAGGAATCGGTTCCTACGTAACAGAACCGCTTAGTTTTTTTTATAAATTTCGTTATTTGGAAGTCATTTTCGAGGTGAAATCATGACTTTTTCATGACTTTCATGACCCATCTTCCAAAATGATTACTTTTCATGACTTCATGACCTGTTAGACACCCCCGGTACAATTTATGCCCTAAATTGTGATAGGCAAGAGTAATTTGATGCATTTTGAATCATTACTTTCGTCGAAGTGAAGGGAAAATATAGCGCGAATTACAAATTTTCGAAGTACTAAATCTAATTAATAATTAGTTAATCGATCTGGGCGAAAACCCCATTTGAAGAAAATTGAAAAAAATTAACTTGTCTGCTTCTTCCTCTGCATCCTTCAAATAAAAAAATTAAACCTACGAAACCTCTCAAACAAACGAATCACTGGCACATCTGCAATTATACGCTTCTACATGCATTTTCATCGCTACCTCAATACCACCATCAATATAATCAATGCACTCAAAATCTTTCAAAACCTACAACATCTCGAATATACATTCAGATTCGCTAATGAACGCCGAACTCCATGTACCACACTTTCGGCACCGCAATTCATCTAACGAGTAAATAATCTAAACATCGCGGCAACTCGTTCCAAAGAAAGACCAACGACCACCCAAAACTACACGAGGAAAATTTACCAATACCATCGTCACGTACAATAAAACATAGTCGATCAGACGATCATCGTAAACATCAAAACATTCTCGCAACATGGAATAAAACCGAGTGCACGATACTCGTAGATTTTCTGCTCGACCTTGCCAGCCAGTGCGAACGTCTCATAACGGGAAACACAGTTCTTCAACATAATGAACCAACAAGAAAGAGAGATGTGATTGCTGTATACCGTATACAGTTACTTTATTAAAAATTAAATCTTCAATTTTTTTACTGCACTTTGTATACACTTTTATGTGTAGGTACATCGATGTACAGTTACGTATATATGTTTACCAATGGAGAAAATCATTTTTTCGCCAAACGTTTAGGTGCAGGGCGCCATCGAGGCTGTTGATAGTCGTCGAACCAATACACGAATACGTAATATATTTAGATACCTAACTAGATATAGGAATCTGGGTTTCACACACCTTGTGACGCAACAAGGTAATGCCCGAAATGATATTTTGTATGGTATTCATAAGGGAAGACAACTCTCGGAAGCGGGTGTATTGATGTTGATGATGGGAGCCGGTTCTCCACTGTTTCTCGATCATCTGCCATGCTACTTCCGCTTCGCGATCGGGTTCTAGTACAAATACGACTACATTGTCGCGAACCGCGAATTTTTTTCACCTTTCTACACGTTCGCCGGCTGTCAACCGGTATCTGTCGTGTGAAAGACGACCTCAGCTCGAGAAAAGCAGAGAATAAGCGAAAAAATACTAGTTTATAGTACTGCAACGACGCCGCAGCCAGGGCGTCCAATACATATGTGACAAGTTGTCCATGTCGTCGTTCCACAGGTACTTTCTAATGCCGCAACTTATCCTTATGTATACGCAGCTACGAGTATTACGCGGCGAGCTGGTTGAATTTCTAACATAATATGAGATTCATTACGCCGAGCCAGGCCAAGTGTAATTATACGCAGAGGCAGAGGCAATTTAGCCACCTGTGCCTGTGCCATGCCATGAACAATCGCATGTATAGGTACAGACACGAGCACGAAATCATAATGAGAATTTTTTCCCATCTGCTGCGCTCCTCTTGGTGGGCACCCAGTGCAAAAAAAAACTCACGATGGTAATCCATTGTAAACTGTAGGTAAAGCTACCTTCGAGTATAATCTGATACCTTATCATTGTCTACGAAACTATAGCGATATTTCCTTCCGCTGCTTTCTTTGTTTCCGCGTGTACAAAGTTTTTTTTTCCAAGAAAACGGCTATCAGTCTAATAAGAATCGAATGGGTGATTTTTTTACCCAAATCGCGAATCAGATAGTCTATCTTGAGACGTGTTTTGCAGAAAATATTTTTGATAAGATGATTTTTTTGTTTCTTTTTCTTATCGTTTCGGAATTGTAAAAATCGATGTTTTGATTGACGATAATTCGTATGGATGCTCAATGAATCTGAGCATACAGGGTGTCCCCCACTCGATGGGAAAAAGGAAAGCTCGTAGAGAAGAGATAAAACAAGCACAGTGCAGGAGATGAACCATCTTTTCACTCAAATCCGTCAAATTTTTGAAAAATTAATTCTATTTCATTTAAAACTGGCTAATTACAGGGTGTTCACCAAATCACCTACCCATGAAACTATAAAATATAGGATATGTTTTTGCTCATTGAATTTTTCAAGTCCATAAAATCGTGGTATTTGAAATTTTCTTTAAATTTTTCAAGTCCAAAAAGTCATTTGAATTCTAAGAAATTTTCAGCCCTCTAAAATTCTGACAAAATATCTAGAGGTCAATTTAATGGATTTGCTAAAGTGAATTTCGTGATGGAATTTTTTTGAAAAATTCCAAAATTCTATTACAAGTACAAAAAGTCAGTAAAAATCTGAAAATTTTTCAAAATTCAAAAAAATTCTGAAAAAATTTCTAAACGTCAGCGTTAGATAAAAAGCTGTCTAACAAAATGTCTGATTTGAACTTTTTTGAAATTTTCCAAGTCCAAAAATTCATTTGAATTCTTAAAAATTTTTCAAATCCAAAAAAATATGACAAAACTTCTGAAAGTCAACGTGATATCTGCAAATTTGTCAAAGAAGTCTGCCAGACAAAATATTGAAAATTTACCTGATTTCTAAAATTTTCCAAGTCCAAACAGCCTAAATTGTTTGTCTCACAAAGTAACTAAAAGTCAGCATTATCTCTGAAATTTTCCAAGTCCAAAAAGTCACTGAAAATCTGAAAAAAATTTTAGTCCAAAAAAGTCGACAAAATGTCTAAAAGTAAAAAGTCAGTGTGATGGAATTTCGTGACATTTTTCACAACTTTGGTCATCGCAAAAGCTACTATTTTAAAATTTTTCCGTTGATGTTAGCAATATTCACCCCCCTCCCTCCCCCAATTATACGTCGTGTGTATCTTTTGGTCATTTTTAGCATTTTTTATAAACAGAAAGAAAGGATCAAAAAGCTCAAAAAACATTGAAGTCCTACAGCAATCAGGAGGGTGAGAAAACTATTGATTTGTCATTTTTGACCTCAAAACCCTTTGAATAATGCCCTCAACCCACCCAAATTGTTTTAGGTCTTTGGCATGAAAATTTTAGTGTGTGTATGCCCTGGAAGTATCCTTTGGGGGTTTCGACGTACCAGCCTCCCTACATTTTACGAGAACCATTTTCTGCTGTTTTCAATCTTCTGCGATGGCTACAGGTCCTCAATCGACTTAGGAACCTGCCTTCTGGCATCGAGGATGAACCGAGAGATTTTCTAGGAAGGGGGAGGAAGAATCACTGAAAATTCCAATCAAATCTACTGAAAATTTTCAACTCTAAATTGAAACATGTTAAGCTAAATTAAACAAAAATATACGAGTGGATTCATTTGCATAGTAACACACCTTCAAGGCAGTGACGAAGCCGAGCAAACATTCAGAGGGGGGGAGGGGGTGGATGATGAAAAAAATGATTTTATGTAAACTTAGAAAGATTTTTATCATTTTGTCAAAATGAGTAAATTGATTGAGCCCAAGCCCGAATGAAAATTTTTGCAGAAAAATACATTCAAAAGCTGAAATTTCATTATTTTATCCAACATTTTTGTTGTCAAGGGAGTTAAGATTTCTGGAGCTTCTCTCTCTCCCCTTCTACCAGTATACGATTTTATGCAAAATTTTGAAACGTATTTACGAATTGTTTTGTTTTAAAAAGAGATGAATTAATTGAGATCTAGCAGAACGAGGGCAAAATTTTTTTGTAAAAACGGCATTCAAACCTGAAATTTAAAAAATGTTTAATATAAATTTTAATTGAAGCGATATCATCGAAAAACAAACTTGAAAATTTAATCAGTTTTTTTTCGTTATCAAAATTTCGTGTTTTTTGTGCTGGTTAAACATTTAGACACCCTGTAATTTTGTTATTTCGATGAAATTTTGCTAAAAAATTTGAAAAATCGACTAAATGATACTGAAAATTTTTTAAAATTGACTCTTGAAAGTTCGTTGAACTGTTTTTGAAAAATTTGACAAATTAAAAAAAATTGCCAAATTACTTGTATTCGCAGCATTCAAAAATTGTACTAATTCTGCAAGGGGGAAAAAAACGTGAAAAAGCGAAAAATTTATAATTTATATGAAATTTTGCCAAAAAATTTTCAAGTCGACAACCTGCAACGAAAAGTTGATAATTTGTCGGCAACTTTCTCAATTTCTTGGAACATTTTTGTTGGAAAATTTCTCATTTGACCCCATTCTCACGATTTTCAATCAATTTTCGTGTCTGGCTGAAAGCAGAAAAAATCTTCACGTGCATTTATATGGTCTATTCTCAGAATTGAAGGGACTAGGATATTGTAAAGATTTAAAAATGTAATTTTTCGTTCACGTTGAATGAAAATTTTTTCCACCATCTCAGATGAACAGTTTTCTTAAGTTGTAGAACTCAGGAAGACAAAAAAAACTGCTTATGAGTTATTACAGCCCAATTTAAAAATGGAAGGAGCTACAAAAATGATAATAAAATTCAAAGTCGGCAAAAATAAATTATTTTACAACTTGTGAAATTTGAATTTTCTCAGTTTAATGGCCTTGAATTTGTATAATAATCCATGTGAACAGATAAGGTAAGCAATTCTGATTTTCTCTCTGAGATCTACAATTTGGCAAAGCTTTTAGCCCCCTTCATCAATTTTGAGAATAGACTACGTATATGAAGATTTTGGTTTCCCTCAGCAAATACTATCATCAGTTCACCTCTTCTCGATCAAAGTGGGGACATCCTGTATATTATACACGAGCTAGCGCCATGCGCCAAGCATCGACTAATACACGATGCTACTGTTTTTATGAGTTAATACGTACCTACACACACATAAGTATACATTGCGAGTACGTAGACGTACCTTACCTACAGTGTACCTACTATGCATAATGCAGTATGTGATTTTTAATAATGTAATTATAAGTTTTACGACCGAACGAACCGCAAAAGAAAATGTTATTTTTCGGTCAAACCTGCGAAAATAACGGTTCGTTACATTAATTTAACGCTTCCGATTAACGCGAAATTTTCATTCGAGATCAGAGTCGAGATTATAGACTGTGTAAGCCGATTAGGTACCTAGAACCGTTTCCTGCTGCTGTTGTTTGGGTTAGATAAGTATACAGGAATGATGATGAGGCTGTGATGGAGGATTTTGATTTTATTATACGCAGTGAGATGATAGAAGAAGAGTTGGATTTTTTATGAGATAAATTTCGGTAATTTTTTTCACGTTAAGGTTTTTAATTTGTGCTGCACAATGACTTGGAACACACTTTTTTGTTAACAAAGACTGACTGACCCCCCCCCCCATTTTTTCAAAATTGACTTTCTGTACGCAAATTTTGAAATTTGCAAAAACGAGAGTTACAAGTAATTATTAAGGTACTTATCGAAGGGATTTTGTAAGATTTTTTGAAAAAGAAGGCAATTCGAGACAAAAGTAGTTTTTAAAAATTGACCTTCTCAATTTTTCAAATCATGTAGTTATTCGGCAATTTCTCCAGTAGCTTTTTAAAAAAGTTTAAAATTCAAAATTTTTTTTGAAAGTTGAAAAAAAACAAGGGTTTTAATCAAAAGTCAGAGTTTTGCAGAATTTTGAGCAGAAGTGTAAGACATTCTCAAAATATCAAACTAAATGCCACAAATACCCAAATTTTTAGATTTTTCCAATTCATAGGTATTGTATTCGTGAAACTGACTCCTTCCCCACCCACCAGTGATTTCAAGTTTCAATTTTTTCTCATCATCAGACTGTTTCGAAAAATAGTGAACCATGCAATTCATCTCATCAGCCATCACTTTTTTTTGAATGGAAAAATTTTTAAATTGAGAATGATTGAAAAAACTTTATAAATACCAAAGCACATATTTGTTAACAAACTCATTATTTATTCGAAGGCAAGGTCAATTTCTTTCCGTTGAAACTTCAACTTTCGATTTTCAAAATTTTCATTCAGAATAACAATGGAAAAAATCAAAAAAATCTATCAATATTCGATCCTCAATTTAAAAATTTTCAACAGGAATAATAGCTCTGGGATGATTTTTGCGACAACGAAAGCCCAAAAATTGATTTTTATGCCTTTTTTCAAGTTTGACGAAGTATGAAATGTCGAAAAAAAATTATATTTCCATTCATTGAAACATTCGCATAGAAATTTTGAAAATTGGAAAAAAATTGAAAGGTTTAGACAGTATTGAGCATTTCAACAAAAATTCTCAAAATACCTATTCCTAATATTACAGCTGTGAGATCATTCCTTTGGAGATTCATTGATCAAATTTAAAAAGTCAATCAAATTTTAATAAAACTTATTGACTTTTTATTAAAATGTCAATAATGGAGAAAAATAGGAAAATGAAAAACTTTTATAAACAATATAGTTTGAAATTTGCATGAAAATTCAACAACGTAACGTAACTATTTTTAGATTAAGTTATTAGAAATTTTCTGAAATTTTTTTTGTGAAAAACATAGATGAGACGACTCAATTCCGAACATTTAAATTAAACTTCTGATTTATTTACCTAATTTTGGTTGGTCTTAATCAATTTTAAAAAATTGTACACCCCCCCCCCCCACACATCCCAAAATTCAGCTCGAAAGATCAAACATAACATTTCAATGAACTTTTAAAAATCGTCTAAAAATTTACGTAAGAAAACAAGTATTTTTCTGCCTCGAAAGTCGTAACTAGAGACAATGTACTTTCTTCACTGAAGCCAGAATTTCTCCAAATTTACTCATATTTCACTTGAAATTCAAAATTCTGCCGAATTATTCTCTCTTCAAATTTGAAATTATCACACGAGCAAATTAAGGGTTTGTTGAAGCCTTTACGGATCATCGAAAGGCACGAAAAAAGGCGAGGAAAATAAAGAATATTCGATTAAAACAACAAAAATTTGAAATTTTAATTAAAATTGTTTTTTTCTAATTCGCTTATCTGAACTTTGATCTTTCCACCTGCCCGTTTCACTACTCAAAACTACCCATTAAAATACACTCTCCGTAAAAATTTCGAAATTGAGCAAATTTCTCCTTGAAATTCACAAATACCCATCAAAAAAACATTCAGCTGCGTAAGAGCCAGCCACTAAATAATTTACAACCAATAAAATAAATTCGCAACGCTGCAAACGAAATTCACAATCGCGTATTAAATTTTTCCACACCTCATGCTTTCGTTAAACTTTAATTTATACACGTTTTATGTTCAAATTTACCGACTCATTTCACCAAAGCCCCGCACATCGTACTTACTACTTACACATAAAGGAACGACCGGAGCGAAAAAAAAGAAGAAACACCGAAGAAGGGGAATGCAGGGTACAGTTAAATCATCGCCATTGAAACATACTCTCTCTCGGGCGAATAAAATTTGAAACGACTTCTAAATACCGATACTGTAATCCGCAAATCATCTCATAAGCTCTTCTACCTCTTGTACCTTTCGTTATCAAACACAAGACACCGCAATTACGGTACTTACGGTACTCGAGCATCGCCAGAGAACAAACATAGGAAAAAAAATTCTTCGACTGTAAAGAGATAGTAATAGTCAGATGTGGAAAGAGTGAAAGAAAGAGAGAGAGGAATATATTCGAGTGGCCAGGGTTACGTGTTAACGTGTACAGTGTACAAAAGACAAATTGATGTTAGATCGTGCCGGCTTGTTGAGCAGCAGTGCTGACGTAGGTGGACTCGAGAAAGTATACGAAAGGTATATCTATATGATTCGTATTCGCGTACTCCATCGATACCTTCTACTAAGGTCTGAAGATCTACGACAAATGACCAAAAGATCTCTGGAGAATTACCATCAAATTTCATTCCCTCATTTTCTGTCTTCTGCTTAAAAAAATAGACTGTAAATTACATCTTCGACTCTCTGAGACACAGTCTCACACATTTCTGGATCCTGGATCAAAAAATCTCTCCCCTTCATCCCCTCGTTCTCCCGTACGAAACTGGACAATGCTCGAATGGTAATTCACTTTCGGTGGAAACTGGAAAATGAATAGATCATTACGTTTCTACCTACGAATTAATTAAACCGCACGATCTGACGCCTTTTTCTTTTCAAATACAACTCCTGCACCGTCTCGTTCCAACGTTTCTCCACATATACTCGCTCGTACGAATATATTTATAGTACATATTATACACGGGATCCATAAATATGTACACGCTTGATGGAAATATTCTCAGCAACTTTCACTCTTTCGTTATTTTAATCTGTTCAACAACAAAGCGATTGTATATTTGATTAAGACGTCTGGTCCGCGTACGTACGACTCAAATTATCCGTTATTTCATCGTATTCGTATTTATAATGATAATGATTCTCCTCGACGTCATAAACGTTCACAGTAGCTATCCATTTACCGAATCACAAAAGACCCTAGGAGAAATACACCTCATCGAGTTCCCCACACCTTCTAAGCCTCTCGATCTTATGCCACAGATCGAGTAACTCGGTAGACGATCTCGGAAAAATCTGTGATCTACGAAGGAAATACGAGTACCATCGTCTCGAGAAACACTGTCGCGAGGTTAATAACTTTTAAACTATCGAAGACCGGTCGTTTTTAACCGGTTTCACTATTTAAGGGTATTAATTGGCGGTTGTTTTTGTTTCCAAACTACGTGGGTTGTTGATTTTCCTAAAATGTTTACGTCGTGACATTTTTAAATACGTACGTTTAATACCGTTAAGTATTGATCCCAAATACCAATGTGTAGTGTAACGGTATCTTCTTTCCATTATTGTACTTTTTTCCCATTCTATTACGTACGTATTTTTTTTCCTCTATCGTATGCATATTTCTCAGGAGGAGCTCTCTTGTGTATAGCGACTCTAATCTTTAGATAGCGAATTCGTATTCCAAGAAAGAAACCAGAGTCTTTGGAGTACAAGGGGGAAGAAAAAAAGAATACGAAGTAGGCGACCATATCGAATACGATTTGTTTTAGAAAACGACAGCCTTTTGTGTGCTGGAGTGTGTTTTGAATGATTTGTGGTTCGGTGGCGTCTAATGGACAGATGAAGAGGGTTTTTAAAATGAGGCTGGGTTATGGTAGCAGGGTCAATATGAAGTATTAACAAAAAACAAAAAAAAACTATTCGAAGAAGTACAATCTATTTGACTAAAAATCATTGTGAAAATGTTTTGCAAAAAACTTGCAAAAATTCCCTCAAAATGTTTCCATACAATATTAAAAAAACTTTGAAATATTTTCAAAATACGAAATTGGTTCAAAATCACATAAAAATAGATCAATAAAACTATTGAAATATCATTAAATTAATCGCCTGTATAAAATATCGTTGAAATTGCTTTGAAAATGACTCTAAAAGGTATAAAATTTGTTTAAATAATTTTGAAAATTTGATCAAAAATTGGTTGAAATTGTAAAATTTGGTTTCATGAAAAACTTCTGCTATGTTTCAAAGTTGTTCACAATGCTTTCAACTTTTCGTAAGAAAAATCATAAATTTTCTGAATTTTTTCTACGACTGTCAAAATATTTCATCAAGTTTCACGTCATCTTTACACGATTTTCACATTTTCAATTTTTTCAGGTATTGAATAATTTTTCTAGATACATAAACATTGTGAACACTTGAAAGATGAATTAATCGCCAAAAAAAATGAGAAAAGTTGAAAAATCCAATTTTTGTCAATCTTTTCGAACTACTCTTTGAAAACAGCTCGTCAAAGCTTATTTTACTTAACGAATAGTAATTAAATTACACTGAAAGAAAAAATATTTTTTTATAGGTAAGTACCTCATTTTTTTAATTCTACAATTTTTTCAATTTTTTTAAAATGTTTTTTCAATTTTGAAAAACTTGAAGACATTACTGCAAAGTTTGTTCGGAGTCAACTTTGAATTGAAAAAGACCACATTTTGAAGGAAAAAAAGAGATCAGAATGAATAATTTTGAAAATTTTTTAAATTTTCAACAATTTTGGGGGAAGGGGGAAGGATTTGGAGGCCTATTGGCATTATCATTTTCCCCTAATTTAGATTGAGAGTGACAAAACAGGAATAATTTTTTCCTAAAAACGATGGCGTAGTTTTTTTGTACCTACTCAATATTTGATAAATTAAAATTTTCTTCTGTTCCTGTCCTTCAGAGTTGCTCGTTTTTAGGAAAAAATCATTCCTGTTTTGTCATTCTCGATCTAAGTTAAGGAAAAACGATTCTATCAGTATGCCTCCAAATCCTTCCCCCTCCCCCTCTCCCTCTCAAAAATTGTTGAAAATTAAGTTTTTAAAATTTCAAAATTATCTATTCTGATATCTTTTTTCCCTCTCAAAATGTGGTCTCTTTAAACTCGAAGATACTCAGAACAAACTTTGAAGTAATATCTTCAAGTTTTCCAAAATTTCAAAAAAAATTGAAAAAATTATGGAATTAAAAAATAATGTAATTTTTCTAGGCTTCACATAAAAATTTTGTGTGATGTATTTTTATTGTGATGCTGTGAGATATAACTTTTTGGACTTCGAAATTTTCAGATTTTTGGCTTATAAACTTGAAACATTTTTATAAGATTCTGACTTTTGGATTTAAAAATAAGGCCTAAAACATACTTTTTCATGATCCAATGTTTTTCTGTGAAACAGAGAAATTTAGTTTGTCCTTAGGACTTCACTTTTTTTCTTTAAAAATTCGATAAAAATGTAAAAAAATAAAAATATCAGTCCAAAATATGGAAAAAAGTTTTCATTTGTATTTTTACTGATTATTGTGAAAATTTTGACAAAACGACAAAATTTTCGACCACTTTCACGATTTTTCGATCATTTTTTTCATATTTTAGATGATTCGCTTAAATTAAAATTTCAGCTATTTTTACGAAATTTCTGACAGTTTTTGTGATTTTTACGATCTTCTCGCCAATTTTTATGACAATTTCAACAAGTGTATGGCAAAATTTTCGACTATTTGCATTATATTTGGAATCTTTTTTCAAACATTTTCATAAATTTTTTATCTATTCTTTTATATATTTTGAATTTTGAACATTTTTTTTTACATTTTCAATTATATTCATGTATTTTAAGCATCGACGTATATAATATAACTAGATACCCTACTGTATGATACACGAACTGAAATTTTG
>FIZU01056750.1:0-13367 GCA_900064475.1 Pseudococcus longispinus
CTTTGACCGTTTGGCCCGCGGGCCCTTGGAAAAAGTCCGGGCCCGGTACAAATGTACCTTCTGTACCCCCCTCTCGCCGTCACTGCCAGAATACGTTTAATATTAGAAAAATCAAGCCATAAACGAACATAGAATTTTAGTCCATTTCTATTCTGTACAAGTTCAGCCTCCAAATCTAAAAAATATTCACTATTTTTGAGCCAGGGTGGACCAAATGAGGGGGACAGAGGAGCAGATTATCCCATGTGTAAAACATGATAGAATTTAAGTAGCCGAAAAAATTAGATTCCTGTTTAGAAATTTATGATGACTTCGTTTTAAGATTTGCATTATTTCGAAAATCGAAGAAAAAATCAGGAAAAATGCCATCCAAATCAAAAATTTGTTATTTTTTCCCCCTCTCATTATTGTAAATGTTTTGGGGCATGGGGTTGGAGATGCATTCGAAATTTGTGGAGGAAAAACGCAATTTGCAAAAAAATTAGCTAACTGATTTTTAACTCAAAAGGCCAGATTTTCGTATATTTTCAACAAAGACTTATCTCTTCGTCTCATTTCAAAAAACAAAAATTGGAAAACTATAGAAAATTTTGTGAAAATTATCAAAATTGGAATAAAAATCGGTAAAAATACATTTTGTAGAATTAAAAAATCACAAATTAGTGACAAAAATTTTCAAAATTGTCAAAATTTTTACAAAAATCTTAAAAAATATGAAAAAAATGAACAAAAAATTATGAAAATCGTTGAAAATGGTGTTGAAAGTGTCAAAATTTTTACAAAAAAATCGATAAAAAATTGTAAAAACCTATTAAAAAACTCACAAAAATTTCGAAAATGTAGTTAAATTATTTAAATTTCCATAAAAATAATTGAATGGTCCTATAATTTTAAAACGGTCACCAGCTCGTGAAACAGTGGTTGAAAAATTCTCAAGCGAACGTTATGGATAAAAAATGATAGAAGTGATCTTTCAAGGTAAAATTAGTGTGTGCTAAAACCAGTTTAATTAAAAAAATTCATTTTTCAAAATTTTTCAAATAACGTAATAAAAGCTAAAAAATTGCTAAAATTGAGTTGAATAAGAAGTGGAGAATTATTCTCTCCTTATGTGTAACAAATTGACTAGGGGTCGCAAAAAAATTAGAAAATTTTCAAAATAAAGAATTTTTTTCTCAGACAAAATAAGTAGTATGAAGTTGAAAAATCAATACTTTCAAGTTTCTGAATTTGACTTGTTGCGTTACCAGGCCTAATATTTGGTACCTTCAGCAAAGTCCTAAGTATGAAATACGATTATGAAATATTTTGCAATTTTAATCCTTCATTTTTAACCTACATTTATTTTTTCATTTCCTCAGAGTACATACAAGCCATTGGATTCCGAAGGTAATGATACTCAAAAAAGCAAGCGATTTTAAACAAGTTCAAGTACTTATTGCTAGAAAACTTTGCTGTAATCAAATCGACTACATTTATGCAACTTTCCCATAGATAATCCAGAATTAAGAATACAACTAGGAAATAAATTGAGATCAGATGATATTCGAGAATTTGATGACGTGTGTTTTACTTGCAACTTGAAACCTAATACGATAAAAATTCGGAAAATTACTTGGCTTCATATTGTGAGTATCTAAATCGAATTTTTAAAATTCGAATATTATTTGGATGATACCTAACTATAAAGAAATCTTCGTAGAAATTCGTAACAAATGGTCTTCTACGTTAAAAAAATCACACGTAATCCTTACAAAGTTGTGTTTACTTTACAGAGTAAGGTTATATCTTCAATTAAACAAGAAGCTATTTTGGATTACAATAGTACAACTATAGTTCTCCAACGTGTAATGAGAACCGCGACTGGGAAATACGTATGTCGGATCGATACCGATAGAGGTTCCTTAGTTAGTCCTCCTATAACCTTAACAGTGAAACCTGTAAGTATTGCACAAGTTTGAACAGAGATTAGAAAAACTCGCAAAAGTTGCAATTTTCTTGTTTATTTTTCTTCCTCTTTTTTTACAGATGATTTATGAACATGCAGTTTCTTCAGAAAGTAAGAAAAATGATGTAGCTACTTAAAGAGAGAGAGAGTTTATACTAAAAAAATCATTCAAAAAATTCCTTCAAAAAAAAAATCAATGAAATGAGGTCTAAAGGGACAGAAAAAACTAACTCATGAAAATCAAAACAGCTCCTACTTTTAAAATACGATAATAATTATAAGAACTATTTAATCACTCGAATTCGATTAATATCCACTAAATTAATCTTCATTCACAGGCAAACCGTCCTTACATGCTAATTTGGGAAGGTACGCTTTACCAGACAGTATATACGAATATGACAATATATATTTAGCTTGCACTGCTAGACCCCATTCGACAAAAATTCGTACACTTAAATGGTATAGAAACGTAAGTAAGACGAGTAGCATACATCTAATTAAGTATATTATTCGAGTATAATACTCATCCGTCAAGAAATCCTTAACTCTAAAAAAATCATACCGCATAGATCAAGAATGGGAATGTATTTTGTATGTTCATTTTTCATTCAGGATAAAGAATTATCACCAGGTCGAAATATCGATATCCTATACAACAATGATTTGGCGCTACCTTGTATTAGACAATACTTCAGTGGAAAGTATTATTGCCGAGCTGAAACCGACAACGGTCCAGTACAAAGTAATCCTGTTGTGATACATGTTAACAACGTTGACATTTACAGAAATCATATCAAGAATTGGTGCAACACTGGTATGAAGTTATTTTTCGATTAACACGAGAATTCTGCCCCCCTCCCCATCTGGTAGGAATTTCATGAAGAACATTTTGTTTCGTGCATTATTTTTGCCAAGCTGTAAAAATTTTTGAATTATTTACAAAATGTAAGAGGATTTTATGTTTTCTGTCATTCGCACTATTTTTTGACCTCTTCATGTAAGGTAGGGGGTAGGAGGGTTCAATTGATGACATCATTCTCTAGAAAACTGTATTAGGAACAACATTTTACCAAACTGTTTTTTTCTATTCTTGATATTTTTCGAATTATTCGAAGAAATTTGGCAAAATTCGCAACAAATCGAAATTTTCAAATTTTGGCATTGACTAATGCAGCTTTAGGTGAAGTTTCTCGAGGAAGCAATGGTTAAAATGAAAAAGTTGTGATAACTTTTATTATTCAGAATTGAAAAATGAACAACTTTTGTTTGAAACTTTTTTCTGTATCATTTCATTTGTGGCGTGGGGAGGCGCTAAATTAGAGCTGTACCATTGGATGCAAAATTTCAAGTTGAAAATTTTCTGTTCTATACCAATTTTAATTGTTTGTGAGAATTTTCAAATTATTTATGAAAAACGTTTTTTTTTTTCAAGTTGGCTCAGAGGAAATGACAAGACCCAGCTATGAGGCTCGAGGGTTTTGTGTGATGACTATGAGGACCTTCTTGAACACTTTTTTGTAAAAAAAAAATACTTTCTACGTATTTGCCATGTTTTTATCCACTATTCTGACTGGACAATATGAACAAAAATGTAATCATTGCTCTACTTTGCAAATTATCCCCTCTATAATATCACTAATTGGAAACTTTTTCATCGAAGGCATAGTTTTCAAGTAATTTGATTTTTTACATGACGAAAAAATCAAAAAACTATCCAAATTTAGGGTCAAGGTTCAAAAAACATCCAAGGAATTCGAAACTCTTCACATTCCACAATTAAATCAAATACCATCTTCAATTAATTGTTCACAGATCTGATAAACGTAATCGCAGAGCTGCTGCATCACCCGGATTTTATCTATGAAAACGACAATGTGCGATTTTATTGCAATATTTATCCCCGAACAGCAGACGTCCATGAAGTGACTTGGTATCGTGACGTAAGCTAAACTTTAAACTTACTATCTCGAATCTACCATCACATACGTACCTACCTACCTACCACCTATTAAAATTTCTCAATCAATGCTCAATTATTCATAAGTGAAAATGAACTCAGTTAAAGTAGAACAACTAACTCTTCATTAAAACGTATGTATCATTGCAACTATAAATCCTAATACGATTTTTTTTTGTTCAGGGTGTGCAATTGAAGCCAAACGTTAAAACGCAAGTCTTACATCCGAAACAGACTGATAACCATGTTTTCATCATTGGAAAGACATTAATACTACGTCGTGTGAAAGAAAAAGATATCGGGGACTACACTTGTAAAGTTAAAACCAACATAGATACTTTTGAAAGTGCATTTGCAACGCTGGCAAAAGTTAATAAGGTGAGTGATTATTTATTAGTTCACCTCCATATACAAATTCAAAAATTTTTCAATTTTTAATCAAATTTCTTCATTTTATTTTAATACACAGAGAGATGATGAACGCAAGAAATCTTCAAATAATACAGGTAGTGATAAAAATAAACATAATAATTATGAATGATAATCGATTGTAGTTCATCGTGTCGAACTACTTATTCATCGAAATATTATTTCAAATATTGAAAAGGTACGAGCGACGTAAAATCCTTCAACAAAATAATGCGAAAATAACTCCCATTTCTAAATACAGCCAGAAATCGAATTGTTGGCAGGGGTTCAAAAAATATGGAATTTTTAAAATGATATGATTTATTTTTTCTAAACGTAGAATGTTCTTTTTTTCAACATTTCTCATTATTTTCTCGACTTTATTAATCAAAACTTTGGAATTCATTTTTTGGCAGGGTTCGAAAAATGTGGAATTTTCCAAAGTAATGCATTTTCCAAAATTTGTTGACATTAATTTTTGTTTTTTTTAATCATTTTTTTCAACCTTTTTTGCCGAAAAAAATTCAAATTGAAAATTGATTTTGGCAGGGGTGCAAAAAATACGGAATTTTAAAAGTTGGCTTTATTCTTCGCTGTGTGCAAGAACATTGAAAAATGATTTTCCCTGATAACTCGAAAAAAGTGTTAAAAAATAAGTGTTAAATTTTGAATTGTTTAGAAGAAATATTAAAAAATCCTGTATCGACAATTTTTTTAAAAATTCTGTATTTTTCGCAACTTTGCCAAAATCAATTTTTCAATTTGATTTTTTTTTAACAAGAAAGCTTTAAAAAAATGATTAAAAAAATGAATGTCAAAAAATTTTGAAAAATGCATTACTTTAGAAAATCCTACACTTTTCGAACCCCTGCCAAAAATTGACTTTTCAAGTTTGGATAAAAAAAAGTGAAAAAAATGATGAAAAAATTAGAAAAAATAAATTGTTTCATTTTAAAAATTTAAAAATGTTCAAACCCCTGCCAAAAGTTTAATTTTTAACTTGAAAAAAAAAATTCCACGAAAATATTTGGAATTTCATCTATATTTAATATATTATTCAATTACGATACTGAGAGTTTATTTTAAAATGGTGTTGAAAAAATTCTGAGAATAGTTTTAGGTGATAGAGAACAGATCTAGAGGGTTCACTCCCCCAATTTCAAAAATTTTTTAAATAAAGGACACCCTAACGTATAGTTTTTTTGGCTACCAAATTCGAATTTCAACTTATAGGATTTTTTGCTCTTTTTCGAATCAATCTTAGCAATAGAACTGCATATTTTCAAACTGTCAAACCTGAATATTACCTCAAATTTTTCATCAAGTTATTCTGTAAGGCTCAAAAATCGAAATTTGATACCTTTTGAGCTGTCGAATCAAAATTTAATCCACATATTTTGATTAAAACGAGTTGAAATGCTTTAAAAACTGAGAAACATTTTCAATTTTGATATTAATTCTGCAAATATCAATTTGGACATACTAGTCGAAATCAAATTCGTAACAAAAAATCCCAAATTTTGATTCCTGAAGTCCTTCAAAAGAGCCAAATGACAAAAAATCAGATCAAATAGAGTTAATTCGTATTGTTAAAACCATTCACGATTAATAAGGGTACTATACCCTCAAATGCAATTTGCAATTTTTCCACAGGTCATCAGACTCCAACCTTGATCGCAGAATTGCTAGATGCTTCAATGAATTTTCATGAAAACGACAGCCTGGCTTTCTATTGCGACGTTGTACCCAATACAACACACATTCGTCATCTTATCTGGCTACGTGACGTAAGCCGAACTATTTGTAGTATTTATTATCTACATTTCTAATCAATTCACCGAAAATCATCGTAAATATCTTTCGATTTGAACCTTCATTCATCGTTTAATGACAAATAATTATTCGAAAAAAAATAAATTCATTGCCTTCTTCCATTACATAATGTTAATTTTTGATTCAGGGTCAAAAACTGAGTCAAATATATGACGATCACATCAGCTTCAATAGCCGGACTTTGACGATTGATAAAATTAATAGATATTTTGCTGGAAATTATTCTTGCCAAGTTGATACCGACAAAGGTACTTTTGAAAGTGAAGGAACGCCGTTGCCAACAATCCGAACAGAAGTAAGAATATTACTTCGATTAAGACAAATTCGAATATTTTGTAAAGTTGTAATCTATAATTTTTAACCAAAATTTTTTCATTTTTCGCAGAAAGTTGATCGGCTTCCTTGGACTACAGGTAATGATACCTACACAAACCGACATTTTATTACAGAAATTTTAACTCTCGCTTCTAAATGGCTGTTTATGATTATGAATTATGATATTTAAACATTCTACCACTTGAATCGTCCTTCGTCCAGAATATTAATTATTCAATAATTTATTTTCGCAGGCAAGGCGTATTTATTCGCAGAATTGGGAAACATGAAAGAACTACATCTCATTTTTGAACATACCTACATATATTTATTTTGCTACATTACACCCGAATCGACGTCTTGGTTTGATATGACGTGGTTTCGTAATGTGAGTGAAATTAATACGTTGAATCAATGTACATTAAAATAAATTCGTTCACGCAACGAGCATCTACTTTAAAGGGTTGGAGTTGTGTTTGAATTTCCACTCAACCATTTGAAAATTTGAAAAATTTGAGAGACCTAGGGCTTTACTTTTTTGAGCAAAATTTTCGTCTTCGATGTATTTGGGGTCAATTAATTTTATGCTTTTTACAAAATGCTGGGTAATTTTCAAAATTCAAATTATTCGTTCTAAAATTTTCATGGTACTAATTTCATACCTTGAATGGAATTAACTTACGAGAACTAAAAATCTCGACACTTATCTTTTTTATTATCTTTCAGGGTTATCAAGTATTTGGCAATGAGACAGAGGGAATGGAGTTCACCGATCAAAATCAAAAATTACATCTTCATAATATTCAAAGAAACGCCACAGGAACGTACACGTGTAGGGCAACTACTAAGAAAGGACTCGTGAATAGCACTCCTATCTATATCAACGTAAGGAAGGTGAGTAAAAATTAGCAATTCATCGAGCATTGAAAACGGAAACTTCTATATCAAATATTCCATTCATAATAATTATTTTGCAGCCTTGGAATTTACACGATGATTAGTTCGGACTTTGCATATAGACACACGACATCTCACGAACTAATTTCTTAGCCTGTTACAAGAATTACCCAACACCCACAAAAGGTTGACATCACTTTTCAGCATAATGTACTTATCTATAAGTAATTATTTTAATCATACTTTATCTGCATAGAATACACGTTACATATTTTTTTTTCGACTTTTCTTTATTAGTGCTGCTCATTGTTTGCTTCATTAGCGCTGAAGCAACTTTCATCGCAATGAGATCATGTTCGAATTTAAAAAATATGTATGTACTCTTAACCATATCACTGGAAAATTAGGAAATCTTACCTTCTGCTATTCTTCAACAAATTCAGCCCATAATAATGACCAAAATTGTCATATTGGAAGAACCTGCAATCAAAAACACACAAATCGTATTTAAAATTGTGAAAAACTTGCATAAAATCGAAAAAAAAATTAATAAATCATGAAAAATGTACCAAAACATCGTCTAAATTCTTCAAAATGTCATAAAAAAAATTCAAATTGGACCAAAATTAGATGAAAATGCGAAAAAGTCATTCAGAGGATACCACGAGCTACAAGCATTACTAAAAGGTTATAAAAATTTTCAAGAATAGTATGAAAAGTGATGAACAAAATAACTAAATCATCAAAAAGATGATCACAAATGGCAGGTTTCAGTCAAAAAAATGAAAAATGACCAATTTTGGAGAAAAAAGCACCCTAAGAATCGAACGTTTTGAACAAGTTTAAAATGATACGGTTTATTTAGGAAATCGTACAATTTTTTTCAAAGATTGTAATGAAATGAAAAATCAAAAAATTGTCCGAATCCGAAAAATAATTATGTCACTAAAAAGTAAATTCTATCCTCTTTCAAACAAGTAGTAAAAAAAATTTCCAAAATTGAACTTTTTTCGAGTTTGATAGAAAAATATGTCAAAAATGTTGTTTTGAAAACACCAAACCGTTAGAGAGAGAGTTAGTGATCTTTGGAAGTCAAATTATTATGACAATAGACAAAAAAAAATCATGAAAATTTCCAATTTTTCAGAAAATCGAATAAACAATGTAAAAATTGTCATAACATCATTGAAATTGTCAAAATTTCTGTTAAAATTGTGAAGATTTTTATGAAAATCTTTCAAAATCTGTATGAATGGTCAAAAGATCATGGAAACAGACGAAAACCGATTTAAAATTTCTCAAATCTTTATAAAAATAGGTAAATACGAGTACGTTTTTAAAAAGACCAAAAAATCATTAAAAGTAACGAAAACCTCGTAACATTTGTGAAAATATTTCTAAAAATCGTTGAAAACAAAGTTGCAAAAGCGGTTGAAATGCCATAACAGACGTTGCAATTGTCATGATAAATTTTCATAAAGTTCATCAAAAACTGCGCAAAAATGGTAAAATATTACGAGAGTTTCGAAAAATATAGTAAAACTTCTATCAGTTTTTACAACATTATCGGTGATTTATGTAAAAATTTCGACAATAATTTTAACAACATTTCTAAACAATTTTTATAATTTTTCGATAATTTTTTCCATATTTTGATTGATTTTAATGAAAATTTCAACAATCTTTACGAGATTTCGGGCAGTTTTCATGATTTTTTGACCATTTTTATGATATTTTTACTGACTTTTAGGACAATTTCAATATTTGTTGAAAATTTTCGAAATTTTCATGATTTTTCAACCATTTTTACAATATTTTTACTGAATTTTGTTGACATTTTGACAATTTTTAATAACATTTTTGATGATTTTCAATGTTTACTGACAATTTGTGCCGATTTCGATAAATTTTTACAATTTCGAAAATATTTTCAACAACTTCACGAGGTTTTGACCATTTTTTATCATCTTTCGAATAATTTTTATGAAAATTTCAACAGTTTATACCAAATTTTCGACTGTTTTCGAGGTATTTCGACTATTTCTACGATGTTTTTACCAATTAAAAAAAAAATTTATGACAGTTTTAACAATTTTTACAACATTTTTGACGATTTGTGATTTTTGGACAATTTTTACAATGTTTTTATTGATTTTGTGAAAACTTTAACAATTTAATGTAGTTTTTTTCAACAAAAAATTTCAATAAAAAAATCCAAAAGGTCGAAAATAATTATGACAATGACTGATAGTTTAATATGGTCAAAAATTTGCCGAAATGCGAAAAAAGATAATCGAATCATTCGAAAAATAGAGAAAAACTTCATCAAAATTACTTAAAATTCCATAAAAAAAATTCAAAATGTCCGAAAATTTGACGAAAATGCAAAAAATTCATTCAAAATAAATTATTTTAAAAATATTCGTATCATTAAAATTAAAAATTGACAAAAATTGTACGAAAAGTGAAACATTTTCTTAAGACATGCAAAACGTTTGAAAAATGGTTCAAAAGATATGACAACATCTGACAAAAATTGATTCGATTCACCCTCTTTTCCTTTTTTCTCTGCGAATAATTCAATTTTCCCATAAAAATTGCCATATTTTTTTATTATTCAAAGCGGTATTCAAAACACAGTCGCATACAATTTTTGGAACGATTTTATTAATGTTGCGTCAAATTTTGCGGTTTGGTAATTTTTCAGCAACATTTTCCAAAACATATGCAATATTTGGTTGAATCTTATACCACCACGTTGACATAAAAAATCAACAACAAAATCGTTCTCAAGACCAAACTCATTATTAGTGGGCAATAGGCATTGTATTTCGTTGATAACTATTCGTAATTAACATCGACGGACGGTGAAATTTTATCAATGCATAATTTCCGGTAGTAAATATTACTCAATCTCAACACCTATCACATGTGCACCTATCTATTTCATATCCCTGTAAATCCGTTTTACATTTCGTGAATCGAGACCTTCTTTAAAAATAGAAACGATTTAGATTCCATTTGTTCATGACCTAAATGATCGAAATGGACTAAATCAACCATCAATAATTACCTGAGTAACATTGAAGAGCATCAATAGGCCTAGATATCCAAATCGGAATGATACAAATATTCTACCTTGACTTTTTATACAGTTCGAATACAATTTCTAGTTTTTATTTGGGTTAATTTCGGTAAAAATAGAATATTTATGTCTCGAATCTCCAAGTCTTTTTATACTCTCTCGTGCTCGAGGAATCAATCGTATGCGTAAACGAGTAATAAGCTCAACGATCGAAATTTTCTTTTTCATTCCATGTTTCCAATCAAATTGTTGAAAATTACGTGCTTGAAAAATGAAAACCATCGGTAAGTTATTTTTGATGATTTCTAATAATTATTTTAATAGATGTAAACCTGACAATACGTATGTGCATTCAAATATCTCGCTATGTTTAGCAGTAATCGTTGTTGGGGTCACTTTGCTATGTGGTATGGTATCTTCTCTTCAAAACATAGGTAAACATCGCATCGTTATACTCTATCATTCCATCATCCTCAATTCATATTCACGATTGAAAAATATTTAATACAAAACAAAATTAACTTTCGACTAATTTTTTCATTTCACAAAAGGTGTCACCAGCCCTGTTCTACGTCTGAGCCAAAACACATCGCCAGGTGGTATCGTAGAAGGAGATAATGTAGAACTCACGTGCATTGTCGATCCGTGGAATGCAACATTACCGACCAGGGACATTGACTTCTATCACGACGTAAATATTTGTCATTCGAATTATCATTTCATTTCAAAAAAATTATATACATCGTTATCTTTTTCTATATTCCTTCGTAGGATAATGTGGTAACAACTAACCAACAAGCTGGCGTCGTCGTTTGGGGCAATCTTTTAATGCTCGAGAATATCAATAAGACGGCCAATGGAAAATATCAGTGCCAAGTTAATATCTCCGGAGTAGGTAGCTCGAGAAGTAATTTTTTCTTCATGGATGTCGGATATGTAAATATTCACGAATTTATTACACTACAATATAAATTCAATTTGTGAATTTATTGTTTAATTGAAATTTTTTTCTTCTTTACCTACAGAGACCAATCGTTACTTCAGAATCTCCTGATCTGAAAGGTAATCGTATATAATAAATATCGATACTGAATTACCTACTCATAGATAAATAACCTGAGTTGACAAATTTTCGAAAGCTATCATTCTATTTTTTTTCAACTCGCCATGTTGATGACGTTTTGGCTCAATTGAGAGTCGATAATTTAAAAACGTCGCAGAATTTTTTAATTTTTTATTTACCTACTAAATGTTCAAAAACTATCCAAGTATAGGTAATAAAATAATTGAACTGGATTCTTTCGTTAGAAGTGCTAAAGCGAGTAGTTGAGATCCCTTTGTAAAAATGTATGAAGTATAAGTAAGTGTATATTGAACGAAGAACTAGGTATATTCTTGTAATTTTTCACAGATATTACGAAAGTAGATCTACGCCTGGGAGGTAAATTTGAATTGGCACCACGTAGTATATTAGTATATGACAAAGTGCTTCTCATTTGCGACGTTATACCCAATACCACAAAGATCATTTATCAAAGCTGGTTCCATAATGTAAGTGCAAACATCTACATATCATCTATTTATTATTTGTCCAGATTTTAACTGAAATGAGAAGGGAATAGAGAGAGTGGGGGGAGAGTTTGAAACGTGAAATTGAAACAATATGCTCATTCATATACCTAGGTACATGTTTTTTCAATTTTGTGCAGAATTTTGTTTAAAGTGGATTGAGTTTCAAAAGCTAATCGTACAAATTCACTAATTTTTATATTTTGAAAGTTTTTTATAAGTTTTATCAAAAATTTGAGGAGTTTTTTCCTCATTTATGAAGATTTACGCATCAAATTATAAAATTGGAGTAATTTCTCAATGATTTTTTACGATTTTTTGACGATGTTTCATAACGTTGTATAATTTTTTTTTTCATATTTTAATTTTTAATTTTACAATGCTCAACCAAATTTTACCCAAATATTCATCAAGTTACATAATAAATTCTCAAGTTCTTTTACGTAAAAATTCAAAGGTTCTTCTGATCTCGAATTTGGAATCAGTTAAAACAAAAAAGAAAAAATGATATCACTTGACATACGATCTTCCGAGGTTTTATAAATTTTCAAGCCATATTTTGTACCTTTTTTTCACATTCCAAAGACCACAAAATTTTACAAAATTTTTCCGATGCAAATTTTAAAAGATAATTTCAACAATCAATCGTACAATTTTATTCGCAATAGGCCTAATGTATTATTTTGGCATAATACAAAATTTTATCAAAAGGGTGACAGCTTTTACCCATTTTGAACGATTTTCACAAAAATCGTATAATTTTTTTCTACACTTTCAAAAATAAATTTCTTCCCCAGACAATTCGCGATATTTCAATCAATGTTTTTGAAAATATTATGTAGAGATGTTAAAATTTGCTCAAAAATATTACTCGGGTCATGATGATGTCCTCAATACGATTTCACGATTAGAATTGAACCATCAATAAAAGGTTCATTTTCAACCAAGTTTACACAAAGATGGAAAAACATGAATTTTCCAAATATTCCTAATTCAATATTATTTTTTTCAAAACTTTAAATCATTCTCAACACTCAAAAATATTGCTTTTCATATTTTTCAATATGAATGCATTTTTGATATTTCAAACGAATACGGAAATGTCTAGATTTGATTCCATATAATTATGCCCCCCCCCCTACCATAAGTAAATCCAGAAAGAGCCAAATTACCCCACAAACCAACCATACCATTTTATTGAATGAGGAAAAAAGAAAAAAAAAATTATGGTTGAAATTAATCCCATACTTAGGTTAGGGTGTCCGTTATTTTAAAAGTTTTTGTAATTGGAGGTGGCGTGAACCCCCTAGATCTCTTCTCTATCACCTAAAACTAATCTCAGAATTTTTTCA
>FIZU01056754.1:0-14277 GCA_900064475.1 Pseudococcus longispinus
TTGACTTTTCTCCAGCATTTTGGAATCACTCCAGAAAGCGCTGTAATCAACTTCGACAGCTAAAAATTTAATCCTGGCGTTAAGATGATGTTATTAGTCGATTAGCATGGTTGAATCGAAAATCTGAGGGGCGTGTATTTTTTTGGAACTTTTTGTGTACTTACTCGAAATTTTTAAGTTGTCAAACATACAAGTGTGAACTCGTCACCTCGAATTTTCGATTCAACCCTGCTAATCGACTAATAATATCACCCTAATGCCAGGATTAAATTTTTAGCTGCCGAAGTTGATTACAGCGCTTTCTGGAGCGATTCCAAAATGCTGGAGAAAAGTCAACTTTTGTTGGGGGCTTTAGATCGTTTCGAAAATGGTCGCAATCGATTTGGAGGGTCGACTTTAGTATACATACAGAGTTTCTGAATTTTATCTCAAAATTTACCGTATTTTAAAAAAATTCATATAGCAATGGGCTATTTTTGCTATTTTCAAAAATTCGCCAAAAATCGAAAAATCAACTTCGGGAGCTCAAAATTGGGTTGTGAGGTGTGGGTGACCTGTTCTTTAAATGAGCCAGATGTCAGCTCTATCGAAGGTGACAAGTTGGCAAGGTTCCCTTGCGAGCAATTGAAAAAAATGCTTCGTCATCTTGAAAAGAAATACCTACCTAACGTACAAAATATTCTCATAAAATTATTAAGTACCTACGTGTACCTTTTTTTACACTTAAAGTTGAAATCAACCTCCATATCAACAAAACAGATAAAGCTTCTGGTGTTTTCCATATGCAGTCTTAATGCGATAACACATTATAGGTAAACGAGTACACTCGTTTTTGTAGGTATCCTTGCGAAAGTGATTACTTTTATGTTCTGCTCGTCTGCTGATTCACTTGGTAAGGTAGCTGTTGGAAAAAAACAGATAAATATTTTCCACGAGTTGGAAAATAAATACCATTTTTTTATCTGAATGTGTAAGTATAGTTTTCACCAGCTCTGTCCTGTGCTTAAATGATAACTTTCTAAACACGGTTCAAATTTTGTAATTAGAACCAAGTGTTATTAGGATAAACATTTTACGCTTAAAATACTGATAATTTAAAAAGCGAAGACAGCTGAAGTTTAGAAGCGATAAAAGTACATGTACGACTGTACTGTACTTCAGAAACGTAGAAAATTTTAAGATAGCTTCGCCATAGGATATTGCCGAGAATTGGAATGACGCAAATGGGTGATAAGCGCAGTTCGCACCGGTGTAAAAAAGAGAATTATGGTCACATCCGATGTTTCAAGTTTAATGTTTTGATAGTGGAATTTGGGTTGGGTTTTTTGAAATAGGTATTTCTTTAGATTTTGGTTGGATTTTTTGCTACCTTTTTTTTTTGATATGTAATGTGGGGAAATGAAATTATGGCGACTGCCTTGAATGAAAAAGTACTTGTGGCATGAGATTTTTCAAAAATGTCAGATTTCAATATGGTATGATAGAGAAATGAAAAATTTATTTTTGAGTATAAGACAATACAAAAGTACTTGAGGTTAGAATTGTTGGGGATGAATTGAAAATTGCATTATGAAATAAGAGGAATTTTGGAGGAAGGAGGGGGGGCGGTGTCACCCAAAAATCAGAACTAGAGATAACATTGATTTAAAAAAAAATAATAATAACTAGTAAATTTCAAAGAAACCCTGATGATAACACGGTCCTGCGATAAAAATGTTATTGAAAAAATAATGAGTTTTGATGGCATTTTTTGTGATGCTGATTACGAAAAAAAAAAATGAAAAAATTCCATCACGTCACATTTCTTTCCAAAACTAATTTTTTTTGAGAAAATTTACCTATTTTCATCATTTTGAACTCAAGAAAACGATTTTTTGGGCGAACCAGGGGTCTTATGAAAAAAATGAATACCCCATAGGAAAAAACTATTTGGTAGCTAGAGAAAGGGGTATTTTACGCTCTACAATTTTATTGCTTTTCATTTTTTTTTTTCATAGGAAGCTCAATTTTTCAAATTGATTAGTCATTTATGTAACAGTTGAGTTGTTTTTCAGATTAATCGATTTTTTGGACGAAGTATTGGTCCTACGAAAAAAATGGATAGAAATAAAATTGTAGGGCGCAAAATTTCCTTTCTCTGTTGAACAATTTTTTTTCCAAGTAAGAGGCTTAATTTTCGAGATATCTACGATGAAAGATTGCAGTTGATTTTTCAACTTTTAGTAAAAATATCTCGAAAACTAAACTACCAAAGAGAAAATAATTATGCATTGCAGGAAATTTTATGCTCTACAATTTTGTGAGCAAGATTGAAAATGAAATCATTGAGGTAGATGATTTAAAATCATTTTATACAATGTTGAAAAAGACTTTTCTTGAAAAAAATCACCAAAATCAAACTATGCTTTTTATAAAGGGAGTAATATCATGTATTGAAGTTGTAAACTATGATTTAATGATTTTTTTACGTGTAGGAAAATCGTTAAAATCATTAAAATCAATTATTTAAATGATTGAGGTAAGATAAGAAATGCCAAAATGAGAAAAAAACTGAGATTGCCTAAAGCTCTGAACTTGACAATTGTCAATTATATGCATTGGTCAAATAAATGATCAAAATTTCAAAACAAATTTATAATCAATGATTTTCATAAATCATGAATTTTATGCTTTCTCAAAAAAAATTTGATTTAAAATTTTGTACATCTCTGTCATCATCACACAATATGAAAGCAAATGAATTTGATCATTCTCTTATCTCTGTTAGTCTACTCCTGTCACAACATTTTTTAATCACATTTTCAGCCCCTCTTTCAAAAACATATCGGTTGATAATTTTTTTTATCAACTTTTTTTTTACTTCTTTCCGTTCAATTTATCTTTGAAAAATTCATCAAAATTTTGTACTTTGGGTAAATTTTGAAATACCTACTTTGAATTTTTCAATTTGTTGAAAAAAAACAGATTTTGGTGGATCAAAAAGTTTCATGTGCTTTTAGCTAAAAAGTGAAATTATGCAAAAAAAAATTTAATTTTTGCAGCTGAAAAAATTGAGTCAAATAAATTGATCAAATCATTCAATATCCCCTCCCCCTTTCAGTAACATTTCAAGAAGTTGGAATTGTAAAAAATCAGATACATGTAAAATATTAAAAAATAACTTCAATGAAACTAAAATTGAGTTGAAACGAAAATTGTCCAAGAAATTAATCAAATTAAATAAGATCAAGATGAAAGTAATTAAGAAAAAAAATCAAATTTGACAAAAATTGATTTGAAATGAGTTTTGAAAAATTTTCCAAAAACTTAAAATTGAAAGTTTGAGTGAATAAAATTATCTGTAGGTATAAAAAAAACTAAACAAGTGTGTAAAATTTTATTAACAAAAAAAAATTATTCGATTGAAATAATTTTATAACAGAAAATAACCAATAAAAAATTGAAAATCGTTTTTAGTAATAATTGAAACAAAACAGAAAAAATTGATCTCAAAAGTATTTACTGTGGAAAAAAGATGGAAGTTTGTGAAAATGTAGCGTAAAATTAAATGGCGAATGGAAAAATTTGATCAAAAATTAATTTAAATCAATAAGTAATCTAGATATATCTACATATAAATCTGGAAAATTTATTCAAAAAATCAATCTACTTTTTGTACCAAATTATATTTTTAAAACATTAGGTACATTGAAAAAAAAGTTTCCAACATGAGCCTAAGTTGTAATGAATTAACAAATTTTTTTTCACTATAATGTTTTTGCAATGGAAAATATTTCTCTTTTTGAGAAATGAGAAATTTATTCACTTTTTTATATTCTTCTGTGGTCGTATGTAGAAAAAAAGTTTTAGGGGAAAAATAATTGATTTTTAAAATTTAATGCTCTTCAACTTTTTTTAGTAAACATTTTTTTCTCTTCATTTTTTTGTTTTATGTTGGGAAATTGATCATACAACACTGGTTGAAAACAAACTGTTAACACATTTATAAAAAAATGAGTCAAGATCCACATATACGTATAACGTTATGTCGATCTTTTTTCGACCTTTACAACTTTGTTTAAAATTTTTTCTCATTATAATTTTTCAAAAAATGTCAAGTAGTTACTCAGTTTAGAACCACTGAACCGGTTTCAAAAATACATCAAGTAATTTCAAGAAGTTACTTTTATTTAACCCTTTCAAACTTCAAAAGTCTCGAGAAAAAACACGTACTTAATAATTGAATAAAATTTAGAAAATGGAAACAGATTTCTAGCAAAAAATTAATTTCGAATAGAAAATTCGCCTAATTATTTACCTATTTGTTGAAAATTGAAAATTCAAAAATGAAAATAAACAACAGCAATGAAAATGAATACCTTTGAGCAAACTTGATCTAAAAATGCACGAAAATTCATTCAAATAAATATAATTTCGTTAGGCATTTTTATATATATGAAGAAAATTCGAATTAGGTTTAAAACTTTAAACTTCCTTTTATTCCTGTAGAGTGTAGGTACTCTATCCATGTAAGTACATATCTCAATGTCAATCTTGATGCGATTTTTTCTTCAAATATCATTAAATATTTAATATGCAGTTGATTTTACAATGAATTTTGATTTACAATACGAAAATATACCTACGGAACATAACTATGTATGCTAAATTATACTCGTAAAACAAACGAAGCTAAGTACCTATATCTGCTTTTAAACTCTACCACACGATATTTCCTCCTGCTGCAAATTCATGGCCTAGACAAACTTACCCAACTGGTTTATCTCATCCTAAAAACGATCATTATTCATTTTGAAAGTCATTATCAACCATTTAGAAAATGCAGTAAAATAATAAAACCGAGTTACGTATGGTTTCATAATACACGAAACACTCGCACACTTGTGCTATCCAAATCTTTCCCTCGTCGTTATGAGATTGGGCGTGATTTAGCGTGGGCGGAAACATTTCTGGTCCATCCAACCAGCATCTTTAACTTTGGTTGTAGATTTGTTACAGTGACGGAGGCGAAAGTCGTAAAACAGGGGGAAATAAACTTTTACATAACATGGAGAATGAGATCGAATCAGCTCGAATATAAAATGAAGTTCATCTACATTCTAACGAAGACGTATTTAGTGGGAAAATACGTATTGAAGCTAAAAATAGATAGGTATTTTGTATCAAAATGCCCAATACGTGGGTACCTAGACCTACTCGGTATACTTGATACATAATCGAAGGTTTATTACAAAAAGGGCCATAACAATTGACCCACGTTTGGGAAAACATTGCACAATATCAATTAACGAATCGTAGGCAGGTTTTTTATGCAAGAAGTAGCGTCATAAGGCTGTTGACCAGCATCTTAGCGAGTCTTACTCACTGTCGGATAATAGGAAAATCTTGTTAGCCAGCGGAAGTTTCATTGCCCATTGTGTTGGCCGATGAATCTAACTTGATTTTTACGTATTTCTGGTTCGGTTTCTTGACGCGGCGAGT
Source organism: Pseudococcus longispinus (assembly GCA_900064475.1). Taxonomy (NCBI): domain Eukaryota; kingdom Metazoa; phylum Arthropoda; class Insecta; order Hemiptera; family Pseudococcidae; genus Pseudococcus; species Pseudococcus longispinus. The sequence goes on from FIZU01056754.1 coordinate 5,482, forward strand.
CGCCGATAAAAACCAACCTTAAAAGCAAATCACGTTAAGAACACGAATTATTTCGCATTGTTCGTCACCTTTGTGTTTAGTCAGGGAAGAACAACTGATGGTTGGTAGTACATTAATAAAAAAAAATTTTAAAATGTTTCTCATGCTCGAAGCGAGAGACGACCGCCGTAGGAAGCTAGTTGTAGTTTTAAATTTGATAAATTTATTATTGACATGACTAAATGTAATATAAGCTTTGAAAAATTTTCAAGGTCTGGTGAAAATCTAGCTAGTTTAACCTTGACATTGCTCGTTTCCGCGAGAGATGTCGACGAATGATGCGGCGGATTGTCGAGACTCGAGATGGTGAAAAGAAGTACGCTGCGAGAGGCTATACGTTTTAACTTTTAGCTACATTGAAATATAAATTTTCTTCTTTATGGAAATTTTTTTCAGCCACGTATAAATGCTACGTCTACTTACGTAAGTTGATTACATGACGTAAATGAAATGATTAAGGTGTAAAAAAAATACGAAAAATAATATACGTATAGAGGATAAATGATGGTAGATATTTCGTGAAAAATTATATTACATGGTTATCAATTTTTTTGCTTTTGTGGTATTTTTTTTGCTAAATGCAAATTTATCGACTTCGATATTCGTGTTGCAAGTATGAAAAATTAAATGTTCTTTGAACGTTGACGAGTGAAAAGTTTCGTATGAGGTTGTGTATCGCCGCCATTGTATAAAGTATGCAATTTTATTAACGTTTGGTACTTTTGTGCTTTTTGCCTTCAATATTCCGAGTAGATAATTCAAATAACGTCGATGTATTCGAATAATGGGTATTGAAGTAATCAGGAATATTTATTTTGTGTTTTGAAAAAAAATAAGAAAATATTATCTACGTCGTAGAATTTGATTTTTAATGATCTCGATTCGATTAATTGGAAATTTCGCTCGAATTTGGTCAATTTTTAATCATCGGTTACAAGCAATTACAAATTTGATGAATTTATTTGTATTCCGGATAGTTACGTAGAAATTTAATAAATTCGGATTATTCGTTTACAAAAGGTTTTTATTTATCTGAGAAAATTTGACTCGAAAAGATTTTGTACTTTTGGATTCATTCTTGTGTGAATTATTGCTGATTGGTAAAAGATATCGATAATATCGGTTAGGTCAATTTCATTATCTCTGGTTCTATATAAATGATCTAAATTGAAGTAAACATTTGAATTGGCAATGTACTCGCATGATTTTGTATTTAATTGCCATTCGCCATTTATTTATCGCAATTTTTGTTTACTTTTTTGCGTATATAAAAAATGGTATCTAGTGACTTGGGTCACGATCGATTTGCGGTGAATTATTATTGGTAATTTTAAGTGTTCGATTTGCGTAATAAGATGGTGTTGAAAATATTAGATTTTGAACCGTGGCCTGGTACGATAAATTGTACTCTTGAGACATGGTAATTTTTTTGATTCTGTAGAGATATCGTAGTGGATCATGGACCCTGGTGTGAGAAATGATACTGGGCACGAGTATTAGAGATTTTAGTACGTAAGATAACGAGATTTTGTGGTTGTGAGGGTCACATAATCTGTTCCTAAGAGTTTGGCATTTTTTCCTCTTAATTCGAAAAGAACTCGATTTAGGAAAAATTTTATAAGGACTTTTTTGAAAGAAGAGGGAATTGGTTCTCGAATGATATGATTAATTTTTCATTTCATGTAAAGCATCTTTTTTTTCGACATCGTAAAATCGATTTTTTCATTTTCTAGTAGTCCTCTAACTTTTCAATATCAATTTTTAAGTATTTCATGGGACATTACAAAACTCAATTACAAAAATTTATTTTTTGATTCCTGGCTTTGTTCTTCTATGTGTGAAATAGAAACTGTAGCTTTTCAATATTTTGTCAGTCATCACAAAAAAAATGAAAATTTCGATGGCTTGATGCAAAAATGTGGTATCTTTATTTTAGTCTACCTAAGGGCCATTTTCTCAAAACATGTTTTTTGACAAATTTCAGCCATTTTTTACCCGAATTGAAAAAAAAAACAAGTTTTGAAGAATTAAACCTGAGCTACTTTTTTCTTAGGCATACTAAAATGGCGAAAACATTTTTTGCTACTTACGAGAAGGTATATCAAAATAATACGAAGAAGTATAAAATTATACAAAATAAAAAAGTTTTCCCTTCGTTTGAAAGCTATTTTTATCCTCTTTCTAAAAAAGTATCATGAAAATTCTCCAAAATTGAGAACTTATCAATTGATATTGAAAAAATGAAAGAAATATTGATTAAAAAATACCAAATCGTTAGGCATAGAGTATGTGACCATCACAGCAGTAAATGGTGGTATAAGTGGAGTCTCAGGTGAGTGCCGGAGGGGGGAGGAGCTGTGATGATAAATGATAGATTATACAATTCATACAAATATGAAATGAGACAAAATTCAAAATAACTTATGTAACATTGAAAACTGGTCATTGAAAAAGATATAAAAATTGTAGAAATGTCATGAAAATTGTTCAAAATGATCCAAAAATTAAATTAGAATGATTTTAAAAATCAGACATCTTAATTTTTTTAATGTTTTTATAAACAATAGGTAGGTACGTACAATACGACGAATGACGTAAAAATTGATAAAATTCTATTTTTAAAAATTCAAAACGCATTGAAAGTACTATACGTATTAATTCTTATCAAAATCGAAATTAAATTGATGCAAAATACGAAATATGTAAAAAAAAATTCAAATGTAGGAAAAATCTTTCATGCTTACGACATCAAAATTGAGTAAAAATAATTTCAAAAATTCATAAAACATTGAAAAAATGGCCCAAAATGTTTTAAAAATTGATCCAAAGGTATCAAAAAATCAATTTTTCAAAATATTTTACTGATTTTTCAAATAACAGATGATATAATTTTTTTTTTTGTTATTTTCGAACAATAATTTCATTTTTTTTTGAATTGGGTGAGGTTTTGAAGAGATTTTTGGAAATGAACTGATCCAAATTACCTAATGAAAGACTTTAATTAATGTGTAAACATTGGTTAATGAGATTTCGACTGATATTTTTCTCACCGCCCTTTCCCTTTCCAGGAGGAAATTAAAGGCTTCATGTTGTATGAACTATGTATTTTCTGAATTACCATCTAATAAAAAATGAACTGATATGTCATTTTTTCAAAGCTCCCCTTTTCCGAGGGTCCATCCTTTTTCTTTGGAAGTTCTTATCTCCATTCCTATTGCTGCTTTTGAGAAAAGTTTCATACGAAAGTTGTAGATTGAAACATTAGGAATACTTTTGGTTATTACAAAAATTTCGATTAAAGCCCTTCCCTCCCTCCAATTCAACATAATACATAATATGTAAATCAGTGGATGATTTTAACACGGATTATGCGAAATTGTAGAGGAAGGAGGGGTCCAATCAAAATTTATGTAATAACCAAAGTTATTCCTAGGATATCAATCTACAACTTTTGTTTGAATTTTTTTTCAATTGGAGCCTTAGGTACAGAGATAAGAAGATTTTTTGAAAAAGGAATGGACCTTCAAAAAAATGGCATTCCCGCTCATTTTTTTTCGACGAATTATTCGGTCAAATTACAATCGAATTTACTGTGTACAGAATCTACCCCCCCCCCCCCCCCCCCCCAAAGTTGCATCCAGATAATTGCAAGCAGCGTCGGCCTGGATAGGGCGGCTGGTCGGCAATCGCCGACCAAAATTTCATTTTCGGGAATTTGGGCCCCTCAAACAGAGAATTTGACGCCCTTGAATGAAAAAATGTTGGAAAAGTAATGAAATTTTAGCTTTTAAATGACTTTTTTTTACAAAAATTTTCGGCCTCGCTTCGCTCGGGCTCAATAAACCTTGTCATAACAAAACATGGTACCTACATACTTAAAAATTGTATGCAAAATCTCAATTTTGAAAGAAATTTTAGCTTTTAAATTCCTTTTTTCACAAAAAATTTTGCCCTGGCTTCACTTTTGGCTCAATTTTGATTATTTTAACAAAATTATATGTATTAAAAAAACACAGTTTTCTTACTCCTTAAATCACACTGTCTGACTACCCTACTACCGTTGGGTGATCAAGTGACCAAAAAATAATACTCACCCAAAATTTACTACCATGCATACAACTTTGGCCCTTCTGTCACCAATATTTATCCCAAAGTACATAATTTTTCAAAGTTGTTTCTCGTGGAAATGATTTCTTACGTGACAGGGGAGGGGGCCCCAAAATCTTTCTCGCTGACCAACTTTTTTCATGCTAGGCCGACGCTGACTGCAAGCAGAGAAATTCAGGTCTAAGGACGATTTTCATAGGTATTAGGCGTAATTGAAGGAGAGGGAGGGGTCCAATCGAAATTTTTGTAATTACCGAAGTTATTCCTAGAGTCTCAATCTACAACTTTTGTTTGAAATTTTTTTCAAAAGCAGCCTTAGGGACAGAGATAGGGGACTTTCAAGGAAAGGGAGTTGGACCCTTGAGAAAGAGGAGCCTTTAAAAAATAGCATACCGACTCATTTCTTTTTACATAGACTGTAGATTAAGATTCAGTCATAAAATAGCTTTTAACAAAATAATCGCAGGGAAGTTATTTTCGCGACTGTACTAAAAGGTAGGTACTTTTTATTTTCCATTTAAAAAAATATTTTTTTGAGATTTTTTTTTCATTTTTCAATTTGAAAAAACTGCACAATTCAGTTGGAAAGTTACTCACCCCGCAATAAATGCTCGAAATTTGTTGTAATTATAAAACGAGCAAAAAGAGTATAAGAAGTTTAATCTTTCGAGATGTTTAGGAATTTACGTAACTCGTAATTTCATGATTTTATCTTCCTGTTTCGATCTTCTCATTTCATTTTTATTTTTAACGAGTTCATTTCAACCGTAAACAGTGTAAAGTGTAAACAAATCCTTATTTAAAAAGTAAGAATACAAACAATCGTCGAGATAACACTGGCAAATCATGTCGAATTCAAATTCATTCAATCGTCCAATTAGAATCAAACCCAGGTCATCTACTCCCTATTTTGATTCTACGAAAATTTCTACCAAGCTTTTAACAGATGCCTTCGTAATCAATAAAACAATAGTCAATAGATACACGAGATTGGAGATAATTACTTGAAAAACTTATAAAAATATTTACACCTACCTACGTAATTACTTACGTAGATATTCTATACTCATTAGGTATTTTATTATTGTATTTTAATCGTTATCATAGCTAGGGTTAGCACATTCATAGTTCTCGTTTGATTTAATAATTTTCAGAGGCAAGACAGGAACACTATTTACTTATAATATATCAAGAAAAAGTAATTCTTATCATCAGACGATGATAACCAAACTCGGGAATTGTTTACGTTCTGTTGTTATAAATGAATACGTGTGAATGGAAGAAACTGAAAGAGAAAAATTATGCTTTTGTCGTGAAGTAGTAGTTGCCATCAGAGGAGAAAAATGCGGTTCGTTATTATCAAAGTGTTTCGGTATGTATTACGAATTTAAAATCTATTTATTTTTATTACAATTAGCTATAAATTTTTATTTATAAATGCTTCGATCAGGTCTTACGAAAGTTTAGTGAAATTACCTATTTCAAAGTAGCCCAGTAATTACTTTTCTTAATTGTGGATAAAAAATTGAATTCGTAATGACTATCTAGATATTTCACAAACTTACGAAATTCATCTTGATAGGTATACGATGCCTAGTCGGAGTTTGTTTTTAAGATTACGAAATTAATTACAAGATGAGACGAGTTCTTCGTATACATCGATACATCGTGCAAATATTACGTAATTTTCATGTAGCATACATAAGTGATTGATAAATATGCAGATGGTAATCTGCTCGTAATAGATTGATTTTTCAAAAATTGATAAATTTTTTTGAGATTTTGAATTTTTTGAAGAAAAGGTTCTTGAACTTTTATCTTTTCTTATTGGAATTTGATTCGACTCGTGCACCCTTCATGATTTTTTGGTGATTGGGCTATGCATTTATTATATTAATTTAAAACATGATACAAGTTCAATACCTGTACTTTCGCTTATAATACTCATTAAGTAGGTACTTAAAGTATGAGTTCGAGTATGATGTAAAATTGATCCAATGTGCGAAAGTTCAGGTAAAACCTTCTTTGAATAAAAAAATTACGCCCCATAAACGTTTTTATTAATGAAACGAAGTAATTTTTATTAATATTCGAATTATATGGGCAATGGGCATACGTAAGGTAATTGTGAATATCTTTAAGAGCTCGTTAATTGCTACGATATGGAAATTTCACGTGGTTGAACAGAGTCTTCTTTCTGTTTATCGTATCGTTTAAAACATTAACGGTACATTAAATCTGCCTAAGAGGCTAAAAATCACATTGTACGTATAAGTACATTAAGAATGTATTTACGTTTATGAACTTTTTCATATAGATTCCTACAGCTCCTTGTAGCCAATTATAAATGGGTTTCTTTCAACGGGTTCGAGTCCTTCACGGGGAGATACAGGGTGAAGAAAAAAATTTCCATCGATGTTATCTTTTATTGGAATTATTTACTTTGAAATTATTAAAAGCGATAAAAAAAAGTATAGAAATCAATTGTACGTGGATAAGATTTGCTAACAGTATTCGGGACAATATTACGTCACGCGTTTTACATTGATTCTAGTCGTGTACCTATCCATATAATGAGTAACTGTATTACACAGAAGATCAGTTGCAATACGAGTGATATCAATATCATCAGCGTATAGGACAAAAGATAATGTAACAGGTTTCAAGTTGATTCATGACAATTTAATACTCGTGTACATAATGTATTTAGTATGTTTGAAATGTGTATCGGTAAGTCTGCCTGGTCTGAGTGCTGTAGGTATACATAGATGTACAGTATGTATAAGAAATTTTGGCACCCTACAGAGCGCTCGCAGCTCCAACGCCACTAGTGCAGCGTGGCGTTGGAGCTGCGAGCGTTCGGAGGGGTGCCAAAATTTCTTATACATACTGTACGTACGTAAAGTCTATAAATGTACATTAAAATTAGCAAATGATCGATGAAAAGTAAAATCTTGTAAAATTATTCGTATCTATGAGAGCTGAAGAATTCTTCGTGATAAATAAACTCGAGCTATAAAGGTTATTCGTCGGTTGCGGTTCATCGAGAAAATTTAGAAGTAACAAATTGTAGCCATCGAGATGAAATTATTTTTTAAATTTCGATTTCAAGATAGATATGTAGGCTGAAAGAATTCCCGCAGAGAAAATTAACATTTTTTAGGGTGTGAACGGGGTGAAGAGAGAGGACCATGCGTGATCATGAGGTCAAAAGTGGTTCGAGTTTTGATTAATTTGAAGATTTTGAAATTCTAATGATATTTTTGAGATGGGATTAGGAGATAAGAGGATCTGGAAAAGTTATCAGGATTTTTCCGTCATTATTTCGTTAAAGAATTTTTCCCTGAATAAGTATTTTGAATAACAATGTTTTTTAACGTTATTGTCGTTATTAATAATTGCGTTTTTGTTTCGTTATTCGTTATTTTTACGTAAGTATAAAATAACGCCATTTTACGCCATTCAAAAATTTTTGTAACGTTACCGAAAGTATAGTTTTGTAACGTTATTACACAATAACGTTACGAAAACGTTATTAAATTCTTATTACAAAATAACGTTATGAAAACGTTATCACAAAAATGCAAGAAAACGTTATTGTAAAATAATGCTATGAAAATGGTATCGAAAAATAACGTTACGAAACAATATTGCAAAATAACGTTACAAAAGGTTATTGTGAAATAACATTACTAAAACGTTATCACAAAATAACGTTGCGGAACCTTCATTGCAAAATTTCAAATAACGTTACAAAACGTTATTGGTATTGCGAAATAACGTCACAAAAACGTTATTGCAAAATTGCGTTATGAAAAAGTTACTGCAAAATAACGTTACGAAAATGTAATCTCAAAACAACGTTACAAAACAATACTGCAGAATAACGCTTTTGAAAACATTATCACAAAGTATTGTTACAAAAACGTTATCGCAAAATGGCGTTACGAAACCGTCATCGCGAAATAACGTTACAAAACGTTATCACAATATAACGTTAGGAAACGTTATCGCAAAATAACGTTGCAAAATTGCAAAATAACATTACTAAAACGGTATCACAAAATAACGTTTCAAAAACATCAAAAAGTATTGTTACAAAAACGTTATCGCAAAATAACGTCACAAAAACGTCATCTTAAAATATTGTTGCAAAGACGTTATTACAAAATAACATTACGAAAACGGTATTAATTATGTAACGTAATAAAATATAACGTTTTTGTTATGTTATTATTATTATATCAATGTTAAATTGATCTTTTTTGTAACATTATTTTAAATTTAAATTACTTAACGTGTGTGTCTTATGTGTATAACGATATCTAAAATTTTGTTTTCATATTCTTATCGTGAAGCAACATTTTTTTAACGTTATTAAACGTTATGTTTCTGTAACACTATTAAAAAATCCGATGAGAGTAACATTTGCAAAAAAAAAATAATAACGCTGTATTACCGTTATTGAGGAGTGAAAATTTTCAAGGTCACTGAAAAGTAACCTAAGGTAAATCACCCAGTAATGGACACTTTAAGCACTTTTTGGTATAAATTAATTTATTCCCTCAAAATTATAACACTTATCAAAATTTAAAAAATACTAGACTATAGGCCATCGATGGAAGAATAAACAGCTGCAATATTTTCAAG
>FIZU01056768.1:0-38156 GCA_900064475.1 Pseudococcus longispinus
TTTATCAGACTTTTTTGGACTTGGAAAATTTTTTCGATTTCCGTTGACTTTTTGAACTTAGAAAATTTCAGAGGTAACACTGACTTTTAGAGATTTTGTCAGACAAACAATTAAATTTTTTTAAAAATTGTCCATCTTAATTATTTTTACACCATTTTGAATAATTTTACGATATTTTTGTGTCGAACTTGGAAATTTTCTCGAATTTATTTTAGAATCCATTCAGATGGACTTGGCATGAAAGACGAAAAATGTGGGTTTGGAATTCCAGATTCCCTCAAATTGAAATTTTCGGGGTTCTCTAGGGTTTTATTTCTTCAATTTCGTTTCTTTCAAACTGTGTAACTTCAGAAGGAATAATTCATGACTGATTACTTTTTTCTAGGAGGCTCAGTTTTCGAGATTTTTTGCAGTCAAAGTTTTTTTTTCATTTTCAAAACCATTGATTCTCAATGTGAGATTGTGGGCCATCTTGGAAATTTCAATAATTAAAAAAATAATTTTTTTCGAGTTTTAATTTTATTAATTTTTTAAACCGAAAAAATTGCATATTTTTGCAAATAAGGAACTGAAGAAATACACCAATCTTGATCAATAATCAGTTTTCAATTTCATAAAATTCATCATTTGAATGGCCCTTTTTTCAGTTTTTCCAAAAAAAAAAGTCTTTCGAAATTTTCCGAACTGGTCTCAGGTTCAGGTGTCTTTCTAGGGACCTTCAGTTCGTTATCAATTTCATTTTATACGAGTCGATAATCGATTTATCTATGAAATTATCGCATTAAAACCCCATTCCACCCTTTCAAACCTACCAATCGACTCATTAATAATATAATCGACTAAATTACTCATCTATAAGAATATTTCGTCCACACGAATGATTGCATCTCCATCTCAACCGGTAGGGTCTGATACAGCCGAGCAAATATTAACGAATTATAATCCACCAGTTCCGTATCTTTTCCGCCTCATTGCCCACGTTTTTTTTTTCGCTTCGGTCGCGATGGTGTATTCGTATTATAGGTATTCTTTTGATATCGCGTCTCTGTGATTATTCGTTTTATATTTATAAGATATGTATGTATAAATAGGCGAATGTATTCGTACGTTAGTTATAGGTAGCGACGACGACGCGGCGAGTATTTTACTTATTATTTCATCGTATATAGTAAAATAGTGAGGGTTTAACCCTTTAGCCTTGAATGAAAACAATACATCTACATGGTATCATTAAATTACGGCACATACATATATATAGAGAGAAGAAAGAACACGTGAAGATAGAGAGAGGTACACACACCGAACGAAAGAAAGAGAGAAGGTTCGGTTGGGGTTTTTTTTTTTTGTTTATTATTTACACAAGTTTATTTCCATGAATAACGCTTTTATCTTCGTTAATTACACATTATTTCGCATTGGTCGTCGACCAGCCAGCAGAATGCGAATACGAAGGGAATACTAAAATGCAGATCGTTCATCGCGACTATGGGAATAGCGCAGAAGACCAATGTGCCGAAATGTTTGGTTTGGTAGCTCGGCCTTTTATATAGGTATTATTTTTCGGTCTTATGTGAATCTATAGGTATACAGATGAGCGCAATTGGGTGGATACTACGTGTCTGAGACTTTATCTCGGCCTATAATTGCCCGCCGGCTCGAATAGCTCGAAGCTATCACGAGGTACATACTGTGTTCGTTCCCTATGTATGCTTATGTTCGGCTCCTCGCGAGATGAAGAGTGAAAAAAAAAAAATTAAAAACACGCCCAAAACGCATCGTAATTTTTTCAACCACGATTGTACAGATATTTTGTATGTGTATTGAACGTAGCTATGGGTATTGATGAGGTAAAACAATGAAATTGGTTATTTTATCGCGTAACCGGGTGTACCCGAGGGCCGACCCAAATTTCTAATTTACCCAGACGTAAATTTTTAATTAGATTTGCTGGAGAACTACCGTATGATGGTGGAGAGGGGGGAGAGTCGTGGTTCCTGAGTTCGACGGGAGTTTCCATGGGGTGTAGGTGGAAGGATTTGCAATTGATCACTGGTTTTCAGAATCAAATAGCCTGTCAGACTTCTTTGGAGTTGGAAAAATTTTCAAATTTTTACTCACTTTTTGGACTTGGAAAATTGTTGACTTTTAGACATTTTGTCTGGCTATTTTAGATTTTCTAGACTTGAAAAAATTTTCAGATTTCAAACGATTTGTGCGGCTTGGAAAATTCCAGAAATTTTGACTTCTTCGATTTTGAAAAATTTTATCAATTGGTCATTGACTTCTGAACTTGGAAAAATAAAAAATTTAAATCGTTTCAAAATTCGACTTTTACAGGCCGCTGAAATCTAATTCGATGTACACTTTTTTACACATTTTTTGGCTCACTTTCATAAATTCGACTCGTACCCGAATTTCCATTCAATTTCACCATCAACTTCGCCGACCAACGACCACCTCCAAAAATGGGGATACAATTTCCATCTCAACGAATTAGAAATCTATACGCGATGCTCGTTATACCACAAACAACCTAGGGCTGGTAGGTTTTAAAAAAATCCATATAATTCGTGACAATTGTCGCAGGACCACACGTTACGGGTCGAAAACAAAGGCGCATTTTAATTGACAGAATCTTCGATTCGTATCTTTAAAACGAGCCCGAGTAAGAGAGACGCGAAGACAGGACGGTTTTGGTTTATCTTGTCGTTGAGTTTCGGTTCCGAGACCTGGGCTATGTTGGTTTTTTTATACCCATTGTTTCGTATTTCGTCTACCCGTATCGAATTATTTATTGGCGAGTCAGCGCGTCGTCGTCGAATGCCACATAAATACATACATATAAATATAAATCGGTGCAAAATTGTATTTGTTCGAAACGCTGGCATTGCTGGGTCCAATTAGACGGAAATGGTCGTGTTGCGGAGATCAGACTGCGTTGGCTTTGGTTTAGCCAAGTTATGCATCCGAAGAACGCACCGTGTCCGAGGCTCGTTCTCGTAATGGACGTTAAATTACGTTATTACGTACCGTAATCGCGCCTGCCTTTCTGGAGGTTTATTACCGAGAGATGAGACCGGGTTGCCTGTGGAGTGGACGTCGTATAAAGGTTTTGCATATTTGATGCATCGTCGTCGGTTCGGTAATTAAACCGTGAATGAGATTTTTTTCAAAGTCGAGTGTCGACATGGTTATTTGAATAGGAAATGAATGAGAATAACGCCAGAAGTGGTCTTAATCGAGATTGGTGTTGAAATAATTGGGAATTTTTGAAGGTATTTTGATGAAAATGGCCAAAAAAGCATTCAAACTGATACAAAATGGACTAAAAAGACCAAAACCTCGAGAAATTAAGAAAATTATGGTCCATTTGCGCTGTAAAGGCCCAGATTACGAGCAAATAATTTTATATTGCAAAAGTAAAGAAAAGGTTGTCAAAAATGCATGAAAAGTTGTAAAAATAATTTCATCAAAATCCTAGAAATTGTTGTAAAAGTTGTAAAAATTTTCTGAAATGTAAAAATTGCCAAAAATTAGTCGTCAAAAGTACGTAAAAAGTTATATAGATGATCAAAAATTCCATTAAAAGCCTTGGAATGGTTGAAAAAGTTATGAAAATTTTCAGAAATGTGTTTCAAGATGTCATGAAGAGGTTAATTTATTGCCCTTTTCTTTCTCGTCCAAAAAGTCAATTTTTCAATTTTTTCAAAGTCCAAGAAGTCATCTAAGTGAAACAAATTTTGATGGAATTTTGTGATGAATTTTTTTAACACCAAAATTTTCATGATGACATTCAGCCATAAGACATATCTACCGAATTTTTGAAAAAATTTTCTACGACCAAAAAATAGATTTTTCCAATTTTTTTTGATGTCCAAAAATCCTTTGAAATGCAGGTTAACACAATCTCAAGGCGAATTTTCGTCAATTGGTTTTCGTCACACCCAAATTTTCAGGGTCCCACCCCCCTCCCATAAGACTTATGTAAAAATGTGAAAAAAATTTGTAGAACGTGGAGTGCAATTTTGCTGAAGCGAAAATAAAAAATTAAAAAAAAATTATAATTTATTGGGCACCAATTCAATTTTTGGTTTCAATTCCTACTTTTTTCGCATTACAAAATAAAACAGTAAAAAATGAGATTGTGATTGAGGACAACGTGAACTAATCTAAGCCTAGTGACAGAAGTGATGAAAAAAAGGACAAATAATTATCAATACTACCAAAAAAAAAACAATTTTTTTGACGAATTTCAACATTTTGCAAAATTGAGATTCCCTTTTTATCTTACATTTAAACTTTTTAAAAGTACTTTTTGACCATACTTTTGCCAAAAAAATGCCAATTTTTTTAATCAGAATAAATTTTTTCAGTTTTTTATGGAGAACTTTTCTCAAATTTTTTCAACGCTTTTCGAGAAGATTTTCTCCAAACAATTTTGTACAGGAAAATTTTTAGGATTTCTTACAAAAAAATTTTAGGGAGAACTTTTTGAAAATTTTTTACAATACATTTTTTCAACGCTTTCCCAGAAGATTTTCTTCAAAAACTTTTGTGCAAGGAAATTTTCAAGATTTTTTTCCAAAACATTTTTAAGGAGAACTTTTCTAAAAAAATTATACAACAATTTTTTTTCTAGAAGATTTTCTCCAAAAAATTTCATACCTACAGGAAAATTTTCAAGATTTTTTTCCAGAAATTTTTAGGGAGAACTTTTCAAAAAAATTTTCACAACAATTTTTTCAACGCTTTTCTAGAAGTTTTTCTTCAAAAACTTCTGTGCAAGGAAATTTTCAAGATTTTTTTCCAAAATATTTTTAGGGAGAACTTTTCTAAAAAAATTTTACAACAATTTTTTCAACGCTTTTCTAAAAGATTTTCTCCAAAAAATTTCATACAGGAAAATTATCAAAATTTTTTTCCAGAAATTTTTAGGGAGAAATTTTTAAAAAAATTTTCACAACAATTTTTTCAACGCTTTTCTAGAAGATTTTCTTCAAAAACTTCTGTGCAGCGAAATTTTTAAGATTTTTTTCCAAAAAATTTTCAGGGAGAACTTTTCTAAAAATTTTTACAACAATTTTTTTCAGAGCTTTTCTAGAAGATTTTCTCCAAAAACTTTTGTGCAGCGAAATTTTCAAGATTTTTTTCCAAAAAATTTTATAGGGGGAAATTTTTAGGGAGAACTTTTAAATAAAATTTTGACAACAATTTTTTTAATGCTTTTCCAGAAAATTTTCTCCAAAAAATTTCACGAGGAAAATTTTTAAGCAGAACTTTTAAGGAGAACTTTTTTAAAAATTTTCAACGCTTTTCTAGAAGATTTTCTCCAAAAACTTTCGTACAGGGAAATTTCTAAGATTCTTTTTAAATACTATTTCGAAAGAGTTTTTCTGGGTACCTATTTTATAAGAATTTTTTTTAGATAGGTACTTGGTCAATTTTTTCTCCAGAGGATTTCGATCTTTGGAATCATTTTTCAATCAATTTCTTTCTTTCGACTACAGAAATTTTTTTCCAAAGAAAAATTTTGTAGGTAATTTTTAGCATAAAATATATTATTGCGATGACCACACCTGCGAAAAACGACACGCTGACTTTTAGACGTTTTCCCAGACTTTTTTGAACTTGGAAAAATTTTTAGATTTCCACTGACATTTTGTCAGAAAACATTTGGACTTTTTGGACTTAAAAAATTTTATAAATCACGCCAACTTTCCGTCATTTTGCCAACCAGACTTCTTGGACATGGAAAATTTCAGAAATCACGCTGACTTTTAGACTTTTTGTCAGACTATTTCAGACTTTCTGGACTTGAATTTTTTTTTCAGATTTCAAACGATTTTTTGGACTTGGAAAACTTCAAAAATTCTGACTTTTTCGTTTTTGGAAAATTTTTCAAAATGGTCAGTTCATTTTTCAACTTGGAAAAATTTAGATTGTTTCAAAATTTTACTTTGGCATTTCACGAAACATGATGAATTGATAGCATTGTGCCTATCAGACATTATGTCAATCTGGAATGTGCAATTTAGTATCCTATGTTTTGTACTTTCATAACCGAGGAGTGGGGGGGGGGATGAGGAGGGCTTTTTTCAATATTTTTTTCCAAATTTACTCATGCAAACTTTCATAATTAATTTTTTTCAAAAAATCTGTTGACTTACGAATTTTAAATAATTTTCTGTTTTTTTTTCTAGGCAAACTGAAATTTATCAAACAATTTGACAAGAAAACCCATTAAATTAATCAAATTAGGATTCCTAACTAAGCCTATGACTTGAATTTGTGTCATAATGATTCAATTGAAAAGAATTTCAAGACTTTGAAAATGCTGGAGACATGTTTAAAAATCAATTGGAGATAACAGAACTAGAATGGCTGGAAAAGGATTTGGATCGATTTATCATTCGATATAATCCTCATTTTCCTTAAATTTAAGCTTACGAAATCAATTCCTATTCATTCTCAAAATTTTCAAACTATTGGAAAAATTCTGCAAATGGAAAATGAATCTTGAAACATTCATTAGGCTAGAACTCATTGAGCATTCATTTTCCACTCTTTTCAACTTGATTCGAAACATTCCAAAAATTGATCTAAAACCCTCGCAGCAAACTAAGAAAATCAGATTTTGTGATTTTCCCTCACTTTTACCCCATTTTTAATCAAATTTCGTTACATTTACCTATCAATCGGTTTCCTCTTCCAATGCAAAATCGCCACTCAACCTAATTCCTTCAATTTATTCTTTCCATGAGAAACCTCACATCACAGAAATCCCAACCTAACACCATTCCGTCTCCAAATTTTACCCACATACTCTCCCTTATCACCCACACTTCATCATCCACCTGCCCTCATCCAGCATCACCAAACACCTAAAACACGATACTTCGATAATCCTCATGATGTATTATTTCTATTAAAACCAACCACGACGGAGGAAAAAAATTCGGTAATATTAACAACAGCCGACGGCGGAATTAAAGTCGTCCGATATCAACGACTGAGTGGAAAATCGTGTAATTATAATGCGCCTGCCTCTCTCTCTCTACCCATCGCTCACCTTGGCTCTTCTTCTGTATATACCTATACGCTACATAAGGCTACAGCGTTATTCGCTTTTGACATTAAATACTCATGCGAGAGTATATAGACACATATTACGCAGCTTCTATCAGAAATGTCAGCTCGGATTTTTTTCCATATATATTTTTTTTTTGTCGGAAGATGGGCTCTGGTAATCCCATCACTTTTGGCCGCCATCTTGTAATTCGAGACAATCTGTTCGGTTCGCTTAACGCGTGGTTTTCTTAATTTTTATCTCTCTTTCTCGTATGTATGTGTGTGTATGTTATATAGGTACACATTCGTTTCGTACACATAACGCCGAACACTTTTATATATATTATTTCTTGGAGAATAAATTATTCAAAATGGCGACCGAAATGGATTTAGTTACAACAGACCGTCGGTCGGTGGTGGGCAGCGGGATGACGATGAAGCAACACACGCTGCCAATGCTGCATCCGCAGCTGTGTGTCGTTGTCATCTACCAAAGACCGAGCCAAACCAAGAGCTATGCGCCGTTTTTCGTCGACATTTCTGGCCCGAACCAAAACCACCGAAGAAACGATTTTCACGTCTGTAGAATTTAATCCGTTTAAAAGCGTAGTCTTTTCTTATTATTTACACTCGAACGATTCCTCTGCCCAAAAATACACTCGCTGCAGACTTCCCAATAGGCGCACGAAACTATTCGGTTGAAAAAAAAAAACAAAACTTACCGGCATCTAATATCCTTTGTTTTACACTGTGCTGTCTGCCATGCCAAAATTGCCACGCTTTGATCTCATCTTCGGGACTTTTTTCTTCTCTGAACATCAACATAACAATACTCTGCAAAAAAAAAGCAAAAACAATACGTAGAATAAACAATCACACATTATGGAAACTTATGTATATATCTATGAAATGGGTTAGCTAAGGCTGTATGCATAAGCACCAGCGTTTGCAAAAATGCTATTTTTTTCTATCGCGACTTCTCATATACTTTACGAGGCTACTTCTATCAAACGCAGACAATCTCGGTCGCGGACACGATTTACATTTATTATTCCACGCCGACATCGGCTCTCTACGTATGGGTTTTCTTAACTATACTAATACCTATACATATGCGATAACCTTATCCTCACAGGCCTTTTAGCGATCACATCGAATCGTTATGAAAATTTTTACCCGGTGAAATTGCCATGTACACGCGTGTTTTTACCCCCGATCGCCTCAATCGTTTAGTCGTGATTAGGAGTGCAAAACGCGACACTTTGTAGGTCTCTGTGTTTCCAACCGATGTGACCTTTGGGTTGTTTTTTTCAACAATTTACATACCGTAATGCCATATTCATTATTAGATGAGAAAAAATGATCGCTTTTCAGGGCAGAAGGCAATTCTCGAGTGGTGAGATCACGAGGTAATTGTATTGTTCGAGTTTGGTAAGTTGGAAGGTAGATGGGTGCCATAATTTCATTTTTTTCTTCTGATTTTAATAGGCGTATAAATTGGTACAGGTGGTTATCGAAAATCATCTTGCTGGGGTATAAATTGAATGTATTTTTCATGTAAGGTTTCCTATTGTTCTGGGTTGAAAAGTAAAAGCTTCGAGTAGGATGATTGCCATCGAATGGAGAAATTAGATAATTGGGATGAATAAAAAAAAATCAGAATGAAAAAACCTCAAGTAAAAAATCACATTTGAAGAACTAAAAAATCAAAAAATTTCAAATCGAGGATTTCTTTTATTCCAATTTGATAATTAAATGTCCCATTTTGGGAACAATTGCCAAATTTTTGGAAAAAAATAGGTTAAATTTGAGCCTAAACCACTTAAAAAATTACTCTTCAAAAATGGTAAAAAATTTCATAAAAATTTGTCAAACTATTCAACAAAATTCTGAAAATATGACTTTTCAATGACTTTTTTTTAGAGGACTTTTGATTCAAAACTAAGTATAAAATAATGACTTTTGAATTGAATAAGAACTTTTCATTGACATTTACGAAATTCAAGTCGAAATAATCAATTTTTGATGATTTATTGTTCTTATCATTCAAAAAATTAAATTTTGACTTTTTTGGACTTATTATTATTTCTGTGCCGAAATATTTTATGACGTTAAAAATCTTAGTCATGATTTTCAAACAATTTTTGAGCTCGATTAAAATTTTGCCCGCAAAAAATGTCAAAAAATGGGTTTTTATGAGTTTTGAATCACTTCCATTTTTTTATGACTTATTCGTCAAAATCACAAATTTTACTGACTTTAAAATCAGCAATTTTTTATTTCATGAGTTTTTGATGACTTTTTAATCACATTCTAGTTCGAATCAGTAGTTTTTTGATATTGAATTTTTAATGACTTTATAGTTGGATTAAAAATTTCAAGAGTTTTGAATTCGGATTATGATTTCTTTGTCAGAACTGGGACTTTTTTAATGACTTTTTGAATCAAAAGTTCGTCCCTTTATCATTTTTTGACGGTTTTTTGCAGAATTTTACTTGTGATCAACTGTTCTATGAGTTTTGAATTTGAATAATGACTTTTTCGTCAAAACTGGGATTTTTACCTAGCTACTGACTTTTTAAATCAAAAATTTGTCATTTCGTGACCTCTCAATGACATTTTTGTTGGAATTGACAGTTCTATGGGTTTTAAATTTTAATAATGGAGTTTTTGCCAAAACTGAGACTTTTTACCGACTTTTTGAATCGAAAAGTCATCATTTCACGAGTTTTTGATGACTTTTTGAGTAAATTGACTTTTCAATGACATATTACTCAAAATCAACGTTTTTATGACTTTTGAAAGAGGAATAATGATTTCTTCGTCAAAACTGAAATTTTTCATTGACTTTTTCAAACCAAAAATTTGTCATTTCATGAGTTTTTGATGACTTTTCAAGAAAATTGACTTTTCAATGACTTTTACTCAAAATCGGCGTTTTTATGACTTTTTAAATCAAAAATATGGTATTTCGTGACTTTTTAAATGACATTTTGGTTAAAATTAATGGTTTTTTGAGTATTTAATTTGACTAATGACTTTTTCATCAAAACTGAAACTTTTCACTGACTTTTTCAACCAAAAATTTGTTATTTTTTGAGTTTTTGAATTAAAAATTCACGATTTTGTGACATTTTAAATGACATTTTTATTAAAGTTCACAGTATTATGAGTATTGAATTTGAATAATAATTTCTTCATCAAAACTGGGACTTTTCACCGACTTTTTGAACCAAAAATTTGTCATTTCGTGAATTTTTGACGACTTTTCGTGTAAATTGACGTTTCAATGACATTTTACTCAAAATTGACGTTCTTGTGACTTTTGAACGAGAATAATGACTCCTTCGTTCAAATTATTACTTTTTGATGGAAGCCTTATTTTGAATAGATTTTTCCAATTTAAAAATTGCATTCTTATTTAGATAGAATACAAAGTGTTTATAAAATTTTTTCAAATTTCACACCAGAAAAAAGACATTTTGGAGACTTTTGAGTTACAAAATTTCTTTCGTAATTTTCTCGCCAGAATCATAGCTTTTTCGACGACTTTTGAACAATATTCGACAGTTTCCACCACAAATGGAAATCCTGTGCCTTTTTTAGAACATTTATGTCAAAACACAATAGTCTTTTGCAAGACTTTGTGCTCATGTCATAACTGACATGATTTCTTCGGACTTTTGAAGAAAAAATTGCAACTTTTTACCAACATTTTAGTTTAATCCAAATCTTTGACGCTTTTTTTTTCTTAGAAAATCCTCGTTGAAAAATTGATTTTTGAAGAAAAAACCATATTTTCTCACCTTTCTGCTAATTCATGACTTTTGAATAAAAAAAAATGTATTATGACTTTTTATGACTTTTTAAGTAAAATTATGACTTTTCAGCGACATTTGAGTTTAATCAAAGTCTTCATGACTTGTAAAAAATTCAAATAAAAAAATTGATTTTTGAAGGAAAACAATGATCTTTTTAATTACCTTCCAGTCAAATTATGACTTTTCAATTTAAAAAATGATGAACCGTTACTTTTTATAACTTTTGAAGTAAAAAATTATGACTTTTTCAAAATATCTGAACAAAAATCAAAATTTTAATAGGCTTTGAATTAAAAGGACGACATGTCCTACAAATTATGATTTTTTAATGGCATTTTAAACGATGACTTTTAGAATAAAAGTTGAGTTAAAATCAAAACTGTTATGACTTTTTGACTTTTTACAAATTTTTCTATCAATTTTTTGGACTCTGAGTTGATTTTACAATTTTTTTCTTGATTGAACGCTTCGTGCATTATTTTTTGACCGTTTATATCATTTGAAATTGAATTGAATATACCGAGATATGGTTGAATTAATTTAAAACATGAAATTTATGCAAATTCTCTTATTTGTCTTTTCGCCGAACCAATCCTTCCTTCAAAGATGTAGAATCATCAATTTTTCAAACACTATTGCTCAGTTTTTCTAACATTTGATCATCATAAATTCATGCATGCGAACCCCTCCCCCTCCCATCACTCTATTAATCGATTTCTTCCACCTCGTGCTGCCAAAATCTTCGATCAAATCTTGCTCCAGAATAAAAAGCCCATAATTCCGATTAAGAAAATCAATTGCCCGACATCTCCGGCTCAGAATCGCGATCCCGATACGAATCAAGGAAAAAAAGGGGGTAATCCATCGCCATAAATATAATTATCAACGTAACGTTATTGATTCGACATATGAGGTAGTTTCTCATCACACTACCCATAGATATACGGTGATTATCGATTGCGTTCGTTTCCACGATGCTTTTAATCTCGCCAGTTTAATGAAACGTTGTACGTATATGATAGATACTCTTAGATTGCGAGCCGATACACGAAGGGAGGCGAATATGCAACAGACGAAGGAAGCTGGGAGTAAAAAAAAAGGCGCGCGTAGTCCGCGCCACGCATACCAATAAACGAAAATTTTCGACTCGGCAATCGTATATAATTATGGTAAATTAAACGCGCTTTAATCGTCGTCGAAAATCGTTTTACCAGTCGTTCCCTCCGCCTCGCTTGCCCTCGTTGCATATCTCGGTACATGGATGAGAGCTGAGAGCGCGTGTAATTAACTGAGATTCGATATGCAGCATGCATTATGAAAACATTAAATTTTCTTCCTTCGATATCTACGTTATATGTAGGTATATATATATGAAGTACACGGAACGTAGACCGAGCCTAATAACAGTTATAGACCGACAGACCAGCTACTACTATTAATTATTCTCGATTGAGCCGACTGATAACTCTCGCCAATCAACAGTACACACACATACGCAATCCACCAAAAACAACTCCAATACCAGATACCTATTTGATAAGCGTTAAATCGCTCCTCGACGGATTAAAATTCTTAATACGTTTTTTTCATTCGACGTAACGGTTCGAACCACAGAGCGAGAAAAACCGTCGCAAACAGATTATTAAATTATATCGGTGGCGTTAGAGTACCTGCCTAATGATAATTCCAAATACGAATCTCGTCTTTCAATTTCACATACAAAGATGTCGATATCGTTTGAACATTCGTGTACAATTTTACGACGAGCTCGTAAAAAAAATTCTACGCTACCGAATCAGCAAATTTTTACGATCTTTGTAGTTACATAAGGCATCCAATTTCGCAAGTTTCTCCATTTCTTACGAATCTGGCATGGGGCAGAATTTCACCAAAAAATCCTAATCCTCTCGATCTGCTAGGAGCATTGAACGATCATTAAATTCGCATACATTACGACACCTCGACTCGAGCTCGACAGTCAAAAAAACAGGAATGCTACGTCACGAAATTTTCAACCAGTTTTGCTATTTCCCTCGATCGTTTTCAGGACGCAAAAAAAATTCCCCAAATCAGACACACACACGCAGAATGGAAAAATCAAAGAAAACGAATAAATTTCCAACTAATGACAAAGTAATTAATTTTATTTTAAAAACTCATTATTCGCCGCGATAAGGTTAATGAATGTTTAACTTAATTGCTGATTTAGCCATAAATTAAATTTATTTCTATTTTTTATATCGCCTGGTACATTGGTATTATACGGCGACCCGGCGTAAATAAATTGCTTTTAATTAATTCGCCACATCGAAAAAAAAAAAGCTCGATTTGGTAAAAGGCGAGAGAATATCTCGCGTAGTATGATTTCAATGTCATATCTCCTCCGGCGCGATCGCATACACGAGGTATGAGTTGATTTATATGTGAATTCTTCCTACAACCCCTCCTCCTCTTTTCAGCACCACCTCAGTTGGAAACGACAAACAGAAGCATCGCCAATTCGCCATTCGTAATTAACATTTGGCCGTATATCAAAAAAAAGAGTACGCTTGACGCAGCTGTTTTAGAATCCACATCGCTCGGTCAAGCTGATTGGCTCATACCAGCGTTCAAGTCACCGAAAAATTTCAATTACTGGATTCACGACGGGAGCTCATCGCGTATTTTTTCGGTAATTAGTATATACGCAGCTTTTGGCCGGCTTCGTATAATTCGAAATTCTCATTTCGTTGAAATAACACGTCCACATCCGGACAACGCTCGCGATCAAGAGATACTGACGCCTGAGCCACGAATTTCGTGTAATCGGAGGGAAAAAATCAAAGGAAACGGTGTGAAGAGTGATTCGTTAATTTGCCCTATCTCGACGAAGAATTTTTATAAGCTGTTCTGACATATCAACTGGACCACTATGGAAGATGAACTGACAAATTAAAACCAGAAATTAGAATCTACGGAACTCGCATCGTGATCGAGTCACGTAAATGGGGAAAAAGTTACGGATTCGGATTCGGCGTCTTGAAATACCACGAAATGCATATACAACACGGATTTTTATCATTTTTTGAGAATTCACCCTCCCCCACCCCTTTGACCAAATTCCAGTTTCAAATGATGTAAAAAAATTTGGGTTGATGGGTCAATTGTCTTTTGAGATTCGTTGTATCGAAGAGTCTTAAAATAAAAAAAAACTATTTTTATCGTTCTTTACTCATCAACCCCTTCTCACTAACCCTACCACCCCTATGACCTTCGAAATTATCAGCTTTGCGGATTTTCGATTCGATTTGATTTTTGAGATTCATGGTCTAATAACCCCTAAAATTTATAGAGACGCAATCTTTCATCATTATCATCATATTTCGGATCTACCCTCTT
Organism: Pseudococcus longispinus; assembly: GCA_900064475.1. Taxonomy (NCBI): domain Eukaryota; kingdom Metazoa; phylum Arthropoda; class Insecta; order Hemiptera; family Pseudococcidae; genus Pseudococcus; species Pseudococcus longispinus. The sequence goes on from FIZU01056768.1 coordinate 14,268, forward strand.
ACTTTCCCCCTCCACCCACCTCTCGAAATCTCAAAATCAGGGAGTTTCAAGCAAAATGGGGGAATTTAAGAAGTTGGAGTATACTTTTCCATCAATTTGAAGACGTAATTCGAAAATGATTCGTTCCAAGTGATTCAAGCTAATAGAAAAAGAGAGAACAGACTTGGGGGAGGGGGAGAGTCACCTTGAGCACTTGAGCAGTGATAATCTAGACCAAATGATATACTTTAATGATTAGATTTTCACTCAGTCTGGCATCTTGATTTCAAATTTGGAAAAAAATTGCCAAAATTAGTCATTTTCTGTCATTAGAGCGGTTGGGAGGGGCGAGGGGGCTGTTTGTGGATTGTGGGGCATGGGAAGAGGAAATATAAGGGGTGAAAGCATAAATAAGCAAAGCAATTGATTATTAGGACACAAAGTACCGTAATTTCAAATCTGATTATATGATATCAAAACGAGATACTTTTCGGTATTTATGAAAATTGGGTGGAAAGAGAGGGGAGGGGGAGGAAGGCTAATTTATAAAGGCAAGAGAGGTCAAATCAAATACTCATATTTATTTTGCCATCATTAAGTTTCTAGATACTTTATTTTCAAATCAAAAAATATTAAAATGAGCGTTTTTCGCAATTTTTTCTGTCAGGGGGCTAAATTGTGGAGCAAGGAGAGAGGATACTTTGTATTTCTGATACCCTATGATGTTGTACATCGATTATTAGGTTTTCGAGTATGCAGATTTCAAAATTCACATCATCAAATCAAAACGAACCATTTTCCACCATTTAATTGATCAGGGGTCAAAATTGTGGACCCAGGGGAGCTAATACTTCTGACTCACGCAACCATATCGTGTGACATATCGATTATTAGGTTATCGCATACGCTGATTCCAAAATTCACATAAAAAACCGAATTCCACCATTTTTCACAATTTAATCGATCTGGGGTCAAAAGTGTGGACCTAGGGGAGCCAATATCTTCTACTCGCATAACCATATCATATTACATATCGTTTGTTAGGTTATCGCATACGCTGATTCCAAAATTCACACCAAAAAAACAAAAAGAGCCATTTTTCACGATTTACTCAATCAGGGGTCAAAATTGTGGACCCAGGGGAGCCAATACCATCTATTAACGTAACCCTATCATGTTGCATATCGATTGTTAGGTTATCGCATACGCTGATTCCAATCCCAAACTCTATTTCACTCTAGCTCGTCTCTATCTCCAGATACATCGATATCGACACCGGAGAAACCACCTATTCCAAGACATCTCGTTATCCACGCACCATCTGCGACTCTCCCGAGTCGGAACCGGTAAAATACTTCTGTTTGTACTCGTCGAGGCGGCTGCACCCTTCTGGTATTTCTCCATTGCACCATATGCGTCAATCAATCGAACGCCTGCGATATGCATCTCTCGATAGGAGATTTTTGCACACGCGTATATCTTGGACGTCGGCCAATACGGTATCAAATGGGTCAAAGAGCCAGAGGCGAGCTTTGGTAGCCGATGGCGGCCGCAGCAACGTACATAATTAGACTGCTTCGCGATATAGCTAAGTACTGTGGCGTGGATGACGTCCATTTATTATGTTCGACTGAATACGTACACGTCCAGTCAAGCAGTCGTATACTATGTCTATGCGTATATCGGCCCACATCCGCAAAATATACCGTATCTACGATTTATATCACGGCGTCTTGGTCGCTTGATCGATGTGAACGATTGCTACGTACGTAGGTAATTCGAAAATTCGCCCAGTCGGCTATTTTAGTTACCCCGCTTGATAGATGGTGCGGTTTTATTACCGAGCTCTGGAGTGTAATCTACATAACTACTATTTTCTACCACCTTTCATTTACATAGGTATACGTATAAAAATGTGTATGAGGAAGAGGGACAGAGAGAAACGTATTTCATTATGGTGAGCCTGTTAAATTATAATTTTACTCTTTTTTTTTTCTTATTCCTCAATTTTACCTCCCCTTTAAATTCTCTACGTGCAGTGCACACGTACCTATACGATAGAGTATTTTAGTTATTAAATCTTCACCTCTCTCTCTCTGTCTATCCGCGGGTATATCTTGACAGGTACACGGTTAGGAAAAAAATCGTCGATTAAATCTTGATTAGGTTTTTTTTCAAGTTTAGGATACGTAAAGCAAGGGTATCGAACGCCAGCTCGCATAGGTACTTAATTATCGAGCAAATGAGTTAAAATAAAAGTGTGCAGCGCGAAAATGAACGTTGACGCGGCCAAGTTCAACGACAAAGACCTTCGACGTGTCCTCCACAGTTGTGCGAGGCGGCGCACATGCAAAGCACCACAAGCACATACGCAGATGATTCAAAAAAACCGAAAAATTTTCCTTCTCGAGCCAGCGTAATTACCGTGTTTACAATTTATCGTAATATATTATAAAGATAATGGAACTCGTGTATGCAATTGGCGGCGTTCTCAGTTCGACGGCGCGATCGTAATTAATCCGGGCGAGTTAACAATTAAAACCTCGAGTATCGTCGCCTGGACCGGGGGCGAGGATTTTCCCATGGATTCGTCGCCGCGTCACGTTGACTCACCTTATAAAATCTCTTCATTAAAGACGCAGACAGACCGAGAATTAAGAGAAGGAGAAAAAATACGAATATTTTTCTATACTTTTCCCTCCTCCGTCGCCTTCGTCCGATCTCGAAATGGATTTTAAAAACGGCGTCATTAATCGCCGGAAATTTTCGACGTAAATACACAGCTTCGAATATACGTATGTTTGCGGCTGCACACCTCTCTTCTTTCTCGCTCTCGCGTCGAAACAGCATCCACACACACGACACCAGCGCAGTTACGACAAAACGTCGCGATCCTCGTATACGCTCGTTTATTATTATTAAAAAAAGTTAAATTCTGATGTCATTCCACACAGAAAATTCCACAGCATGGGGTAAAACTTATCTCGAGCTCGACGGAAATAATGCATAATTCGTTTGGTTTCCTTTAAGTACAAATACCTCTCTCTCTCACACAGCTCGGTGTTCGGTGATCAGCGCCACACAGCGCATCCAGCTACAGGATCGCAATAAAATTTAATCTTCTTTTTTTTCCTCTTTTTTAATCATTAAAATACGTATAAATATACCAACGTGTAAACGAGTGTATTCGTATATGTCGTAAGTACTATAAGATTCGAACATTTTAATGATGACGTCTACCTATATTAAAAGCTATCCCCTTTCCATCTCCAAAGGTGCTGCTTTTCAAATAGATACCAGTATGAGAATCGTACTCAGTGTTTCGTAAAATTCCCCGTCAACGTGACTGCAGAAATTGGCATCTTATTACACATATCAAATGATCTTCGAATTCGAATTGCCCTATACCAGCGTTCAAGTCTCCTAATCATACCCACACTGCATACTCGATATATTCTCCGGTCTCTAGACATCTTATCTTCATTTTTCACCATGAACGAAAATGAAAATCTGTGTTGGGTAATTCGACTCGACGCGTAAAACTGATATATTAAATAATGTCAACGTTTTTATAACGTTTCGCCGATCATAATTGATCATCAATTAAAATAAAAAATTTTTATATTCGCTCTTTAAAAGTTTAATGTCATTACCCAACGACCTTCAAGCCGGTTTTTACGATTTGTGTTGCATTTTCAACACAGCCAGCCCGACCGCCCGACCGAATACGTATTTGTAAATGGGAAATAAATGAAGAAAATGGTAGCAATACCTATGGAAATTCTCCCTCCCCTTTTTCGAGTTTGATTTAAGCACCCGAGTACTTACTATACGTAAGAATTGACGTACTCGAGTGATTTTTATAAACGATTACAAAGTACACCTGCCGAGATGCTGATTCATACGTTAGAGCGAACCGGTCAACCGAGTTGGAATCGAATTTCCAGCCTAAATTATCATCTCGACGGTTCCAAGTGACATTTTAAATGAGTCGTAAATGTTCCAAAACACCTTATATATTTTACAAATTATGCGTAATACGTGTCGATTTATAATACGCGAGTATAATTAATGTGCCAAGTATTCCAATTTTCGTATACCGAAGAGATGTGTCAATGGGTATCCCACAACTAAACGTAATATGGCTTGAAGCAGATGTGTTTTGATGGAGGGGTAAGGGGAGGGGGTTTTCAGATAGGAACGAATCTTACAATTTTCTGTATATTGAGCGTTAATATTGAATAGGTACATTTTGATAGAAATATTCTGATTTAACGTGTTGTTCTCTCTTTCAAATTACTTAATTAAAAATTTCAAAAATTTTCCAAATCATGTTTGACAACTTTCATTTCCTTGGGATTTCAAAACAAACTCTATAAAAATGAGGAAAAAATTGGAAAAATTTATAATTTTCAAACCTAATTTGTTCTTGAACAGTGAATTTGAACAGTTCGGCATCTTTTTACGTACTTTTGCTAACCTCTTTTAAAAAGTACAATTTCGGGTATTTTTAGAGAATTTTAAAATTTTATGATATTTTTGGATATTCTTCAAATGGACTTGAGAAGTTGAAATTTTGAAATCGAAAGATAATTTACGAGTAGGCTTGATTTTTGAGAGTTAGAGCTTTTCAATTCACTCCTACCACTTTGACACTCACAAAAAGTTCAATTTTAAGCTTTTCTTGGGATTTTTTTTCACATCTTGGCTCATTTTTACTTCTTCCAATTTATGGAAATATCAAATTGGGTGAGGGGGAGGGGAGGGGGAAGGACTGATTAGAATAGAATTGGTGGTTTCAATGTTCACCCCTCCCCCTTTCTATTTTCACATTCGAAAAAGTATAATTTTCAATCGCTTCTTCAAGAACTGATGAACGAATTATTTCTCAAAGAATATGACTTTTTAAACCTTTTAAAGGATTTAAAATTTTCAAATTCATCAAATTCTAAGTCCAAAAGATCCAGAAAGTTGAAATCTGAAATTCTTTAATGTTTCTAATCTCGCTGTTTCAGCATTTGGAATTTTCAGACCATTTCTAACTTTTTCATACTTGAAAAAACACACACGACTTGAGATATTACCGAGAAATTTTTGAAAATCGTCAAAAATGTTTGTTAAAATTGTCGAACTTTCCACAAAAGTTGTCGAAAATGTCGTTAAAATTGTTCAGATTTTCATAAAAACATTTAAAATATTGTAAAAACAGATTAAAGATGAAAAAAAATGAAAATTTCCTTAAAATTTCTTAAATTTTCATAAAAATCAATAAAAGTTTGTTAAAAGCGTCAAAAAGCCAAATAAGTAACGAAAATCTCGTAAAAATATAGAAAATATTCCAAAAAGTTGCTTGAAAATGTCGCCCAAGTGGTTAAAATGCCATAAAAACGTCGCAATTTCACAAAATTTCCATAAAAATCTTTAAAAATAAGAAAAAAATAGTGAAAAATCATAAAAATTTTGGAAAATGTTGTGAAAATCTTAGTAGTTTTTCAGAGATTTTCGACGAATTTCATGATTTTTTGACTTTTATAATATTTTTACTGATTTTTGTCAAAATTTCGACAATTATAAAAACATTTTCAACGTTTTTCAAGATATTTTTTTCATCAGTTTTTTCGTATTTCAAATGATTTTTCTAAAATTTTTGACAATTTCAAGATTTTTTGACAATTTATACGAAATTTTTATCAATTGTAAGACATTTTCAACTGTTTTCACAAAATTTTCAAATGCTTTAATAATTTTTGGACATTTTTTTGGTTTTAGCATAGGATATGCTTCTGCTATGGATAATCTCGCGGAAAAACTGACGAAATTCCGTCACGCTGACTTTTAGACATTATGTCAGACTTTTTTCGACTTGGACAAATTTTCAGATTTCTATTGACTTTTTGAACTTGGAAAATTTCAGAGATATAATGCTGATTTTTAGACATTTTGTCAGACTTTTTTTGACTTTGAAAAATTTTCAGACTTTTATTGACTTTGAGACATTTTGTCAGACTTTTTGGAGTTGGAAAAATTTTCAGATTTCCATTGACCTTTCAAAATTGACTTTTTGAACTTTGAAAAGTTTAGAAATAATACTGACTTATAGGAATTTTGTCAGACTTTTTTGGACATGAAAATTTTTTTATATTTCCATTGACTTTTTTGAACTTAGAAATTTTTTTTTACTAATTTTCGTCAACTTGATACTTTGACAATTTTACCACCATTTTTGCCTATTTCAATGATAATTTCTTCAATTTTTATGACAATTTCGACAATTTTTGTCAACTTTTCGAAGATTTTAATGATTTTTTGACAATTTTTTAAATATTATTTTACTGATTTTTGTTGATATTTGGACAATTTTAACATTTTTCATGATTTTCATAATTTTTTTGTCAATTCTTTCGAAATTCTATAATAATTTTGGTGAAAATTATAAAAATTTTTGCGTGATTTTCGACAGCTTCCATGATTTTGCGGCCATTTTCAAGATCTTTTTACCATTTTTTAAGGTAATTTCAATAATTTTCAATGCATATTCAACAATTTCATGATTTTTTGACAATTTTTGGCCATTTTAACAACATTTTCAAAAATTTGCATGACTTTATAACCGGTCTATTCATATCTTGAATGATTATGATAATTTTAACAACTCATTAAAAAATTTCGTGACGCCAAAACGTGCCTCAAATTTTTTTTGACCCCCCTCCCCCCGCCACCTAAAACATACCCATATCAAAAATATGTATAAAGATCGAGTTGAATTTTTTCAAAGTTGACAAGGTAATTTTTTTCAAAATATTTAAATGATCAATATTTTTTTTAAGGATAGATGAACTAGATAAATCAATCTTTTGAGAATAGTCGATAAATCGATTGATCGATTTCGCGATATTATCAAAAAATCGATTTTCTGAAAGTGATTGATCAAATTTTATTCCAAACTTAAAAGATTGGTGTTTCGAGATTTCGAATTTTTTTAAATTGGATCAACCGATTTTCTTGGAAATGACAGAGAATCGATATTTCCGCAAACAATCGAAAAATTCCGCACAATTTTAGTCCAATTAGGCCCATCAAACTGCCCAAAATAAGAACCCCGATCAAATACATATTTTTGGCACCCATCACAAGTCAATTTTCAGCCTCCATCTTCGAAAAAATCCAATCGATCATCCACTCACACTGAACCAATCATTTGAGGAAATTTCTACATCAAACTTTCTATACATTACGTGTCTACAGATACTTTTCCAGCCCATCAAGACCATATACCAGCTGTACATAAAAGTCAAATCGCATCAATTCCACACAAATGCCCTATCCGATCCATTCCATAAACACCACATCATACCTAAAGCTATACACACGAACACTGCACGAAGACGCAATAACTACAAGCCAATCCCTTCCCGCCTCACTCGAGCCGTTCTCGTCGATCTATTTAAATCCTTCGTATGTAAAAATTTAATACGATAATGCGGTAGGTTGAAGGCGGGTAATCGATCTTAAATCATACACGGAACGATACCCGTTTAACAAAATCGTCTGGTACTTGTTTATGGCACAGTCTCATTAATGTCAATACGATAGACACGACGTGGCTTGGACGAGGCGCGGGGTACGACGGTGAAAAGAAAAATCACAACACGTAGGTAAATGTTCAAACGGTGTAAATAATTTAATACGTTGGTCGTAGTACTATACACAGCTCGAGGTAGACGCGGAAGAGAGGTGTATAATAGATCCAGACGCGGAGAAAGAATGAGAATTATCGATAATCGAAATAAAGATCTCGAGTACCTAGGAAAACCCCCGCAGGGGCGCGAACGAATCTACGTAGGTACTTGCGAACGGAGGAAAAAAGGGGGGAAACAAATTCCGAGAATATTTTACACGTTTTTATACGTACATACGTCTCGATTATACCGCGAAATTACGATTTAAGCGAGGAAAAAAATGAATAAATAACCACGTACGAGTACTTATGTAAAATCGAGCATATTATTTACACGTCGTTAAACTCGCGCCGTGTAATTTTGTCGCATTAATCAAACGACAGTGCAAAGTTCTTATTAAACGTAGGTAGAGCAAAGAGAGCTTTGGACTTTTTCGGTGTCGTAGAAAACGAGGCAATGGGCAGGGAAGATCGAACGATTGACATTGTCGCGATGATGTACTCGCCATTAGCGGCTAATTGGATCATAAATCCAGAGATCGGAGCGAAGCCTGAAGCAGGGGTCGAATTGTAAAAAAGTAAAAAAAATCTTTCGTCGTCGATAAAAGCTTACGTAATTACCACGTAGCAATGGGTAATTTTAATTAATTAATTAATAATCGTTAAATTCGCTTTGATTGCGTTTTTTCGATCTGGTTTACCTCAAAATTAATTAACAACGTCGCCGCGACCATATTATTGTGCCAACCAACGAAGGGGAAAAATTCAAAGTGACGAGAATTTCTATATTAATCGATTCCATTCCCCCTGCTTTGAAAATCAACTCACCACCGAGATGGATTTTTCCCTTACGTAATTTTTCCACCATATCGGACGAGGAAACCGGTCCAATTTGCGAAAAACCTCTCTCCGAACCGAGACTCTGGCCAGACAATTGACCTAAAAACCAGATATGGAAAAATCGCAGACCCCCAACGCAGCATGCACTTGCACCAGCCATCTCATCGCAACGGTATCGAGAGTTGAATTTCGTCTGACGAATAAAAAACAAACGTCAGCGTGATTCGATGGGCCATATCGTATTACGATTTTTACGCAGCAATGATCCCCGGTCTGATGGTAATTTTAGCCGATGCACATCCTGCGTCACGTACTCTCTTGCAACTCGTACCAGACGTATCGATACCATGGGCCTCAGACATACTAGATTTTCGAGGAAATTACTCATCTGAGATGAAATGAAACCGCTTCGGTCATCTAGATGAGGGCAGAGCGGGGATATATTTTTCGTTCGGATGGTAATTCAAGTAAAACCCACAAACGTCGACCTTTCACATCGAATCGAATATTTGCGGTGACCTCTCGTCCACCACAATCTCGCACAGTGCATCGAGATGTGAAAAATGGGGTATTTTTTCGAAACCATTTCGAAGGCGAACTGGCATCGCAGCTCGACGATGGATCAAAGATGGAGAAATTTTCGAAATAGTTGATATTTACATTATACTTGTTTACCTATACCCAGACCCATATATTTCCGCCATAATTAAGACACCTACGTCGCCTGTATCTTTTCAGAATCTTATGCGCTGCGCTGCCTATGCGTCTCGCCTGCTCCATCCACTTCCATATATACCTTCGTTTCCCAATAATTTCCTTCTCATTAATTTCGAAGAAAATATTAACAACGGTTAATGGTATTGTGAGATCTGAAGGTCGAAATATTTTTTTAAATGTACTTAACGAGAAACAACCTTAATTAACTCGGTTCGGTGTCTTAATTAAAACCGACAAAAATCCGAGCACGGACCGAAAAACCGACCAAAACTTTTTTTCGGCCGAAACTGTACTCGAACCGTATACAAAAGTCCCGATATTATTATGTAAATCGTCGATGGAAAAATTATACCAATATGGATGCCAAGTTTGGCAATTTTATTGGTACTTTGGGCATGGGTCATTAGCCTATACCTACGGTAAATTTACCCAGCCGACATTTTTAAATTATAGACTAAAGAAAAGGGGGGAAAAAAAGTAATTGGAATACCTACAAGTATAAGTAATCCTCGAAGAAAAAAAATATCTACCTAAATGAAGATGTTATAAGACGAATAAAAATTAACAACGACCACCGCATGCAGTGTTAATTTTAAGCCATCTTGACAGCTGGCCTTCGTTGGCACTTTAGTTTATATATCTAAGGTTTTAATCTATTGTATATGCGGCGCGAGAACCGCCTCTTGTAGAATTAAGATGACAACGTGAAAGTACCCACGGTGCATAGCCTGGGCCCCAACAAATAGCCATATCTTTTACGAAAGATGAAGAAGGGAATTAGGAGGGTATTTCGCATTCGCGACTCGCGTGTGCTAAATTAATCGTAAATTTTATACAGAATTATCTATAAAAACGTTTTTTTTTTCTTCCTTACCTTAACTGTTTGTGCTTTTAGCGGTTTATCCGGGTCTGGTATGTATTCCATGGTAATGCCGTAGAATTGGCCTTTGTTAATATACGTTACTCTGTCGTCTTCTCTTCTTTGATTGGTAGAGATCGCGGTTTCCAAATGATAACGAAAACCGTATTGCGAAAATCTGCAAATGATGAAATAGGTAATCGTGTTAGTTCAATTGTATGTGAGACTGTACAACGTAGTATTTATCAATTGTATGGTATATAGGGAAACATAGGATCATTGGGGTATCTTGATTTTAACTAGGGGGACATTTGGTCAGGTAAAGAATCTAAATTGAATGAGTATAAGTACATTATTTTATTCAGCTGGAAAGAAATTGGATGAAACGACGAATAAAAATTCAGGTTCAGGTTCAACTTTTATACCGACATTTTGCTTATAATGGATATGAACATGCCGTACTTCAAAAATTATCAAGCAAATGACAAAAATGCACTTGCGATATAAGAATTTTTCCAAACTTTAAATTTTCCGAAAAATCGAGGCATCAATTTATAGCAAAGGCATTTTTGTGCCTCTGTCATACAAAAATGCCTCGATTTTGGGGGAAAATTTTAAAAATGAAAATTTTTACCAAGTTTGGTCGATTTATTGCTTTGAGTGCATTTCTAACATTTTTTTTTCGCAATTTTAGCGTTAAACTCGGGATGAGGGCAAGATACTTTTACAAAAAAAAAAATCCTTAAGATCCAGATTTGTGATCTGGTTCTCTAGATCTAATCTAAGATCATTTTGAAAATGATCCGAAGTATCTGGATCTGGATCTTAGATCATTTTGGGTAAGATCTTTTTGCATTTCAATAATGATCCTTATTTCTTCAAGATCCAAATCTTTTTCAATTCAAAAAAAATTCTTTCAATTGTTTTTTAGATAAATTAAAGGTGGTCAATGGTAATAAAAAAATGATAACTGAATCTGATAGAAAATTTTCTCCTCTACGACATTTGTTATCGGAAATTTTTTGTAGGAGCCTTCATTTTCACGTTCAACTGTCAAAACCGTTCCAATTTTTTTTTTTCAAAAGTGATCCTAATTTGAACTCCCACTGCTTTGCTCCAGAGTGTCAGAGGGAGCTGTTTCAACTGAAACGGTTGTACTCGTACCGTAGTGGTATACAACATGAAAAGGATCTTGCCCATCACCCATCCCTGCCTCAAACTGGCTAAAAAGGGGAGATGATGAGAGTTTAGTGGTAAAGGGGAATCATTCAGCAAAGGAAACGTCTCTTTAAAAGATCTGATGGACCATCAAATAAGAGATAGAAATTTCCAATTAGAAATATACTTGACAAACTACGTATTTTTTCAAATTTCTGTTTCAAAGAACAGATAATTATTAGTTTTTTAGCTTCAAGGCAAAAAATCCGTAAATTTTTTTTACTGAACATGTATTATGATGATTAAAAAAGCAAAGAAACACTTATAAATTTGCCTGTCAAATTTCGATTGTAAATTTGTAACATGTCTCTCACCATCCACCAATCAGGCAATCAGTAAGTACATGAGACACTACAAAAAGTTATTTTTGAAAAACAAACCTCTTTTTTACAAAGTTTTTTGTACCGTGTATTTTATTATTTTTTTTACTGTTTGTCTAGGTACAATCAAACGATTAAATAGGGCCACTGAGAGTCAACTCGAGCCCAGGCCCACCAAATAAAAAACTTGAGGAATACCCAATTGCAAAAAAAAATTTAGAAATACTCGTAATTTCTGAAAAAAATCTTGAGTGATTTTTTGTTTTAAAAAAATATGAAAATTCAAATATTTTGCAGAGATGGACAGATCGCGGGGAAAAAATATCAGATCTGAAGAAATCAGATCAAGATTGCGATTTTTGATCTGATCGTTATCTGATCTTGTTGAAGATTTGATGATCTAATTTCTTTTTTTTTAAGAAAGATCGCGAAGAAGATCAAAATGATGGCGGCACTGTCCGTGACCACTGAATTCGGGAATTTCTAATGAACTTTTCACTTTTCACTTTTCAGTTCATTGAAAAGTGAAAAGTGAAAAGTTCATTAGAAATTCAGTGCCATTGTAAAACATCATAATTATAATATAATATGCTTTAATTTGATGAATTTGAAAATTGATCATTTTTGAAACAGATTGCGATCTGAACATTTACTAGATCTGATCTGACTTTTTTTTCATGATCTACCCATCTCTGTTATATTGATGAATTTTCAAAGAAAAACACCTGAACAATTAATAATTCTTCTCAGGTCCTTCAATTTTCAGGCCCCCTAAAAAAATCAGGCCCGGAACACTCTGCCCCTTTGCAACCTTTCTTTACAGGTCTGATCAGAAATCATGCTGATTTTTACTTTAACAGACATCAAATTTTCTGCACTTGAAAAAAATTCAGAAATCACGCAGACTTTTAGACATCATGTCACAGAGCCTTTCAGAAATCATGCTGACTTTTAAGATATTTTGTAAGAAATTAAACTTTTTGGCAGGGATGGGCGAGATCATTTTACAAAAAAGATTATTCAGATCATTAAAATCATTAAGATCATGATTTTAAAATTTAAATAATTAAAATCATTGAAATGAATGATTTGAATGTGATGATCTAAAAATCATTTTATGCAGAAATGATTTAAAATTTTTATGAAAAAAAGATCATTAAAATCAAAATCATTTTTATAGAGAATGCTACGTAATTTTGTGTGTAAATTGCTTAGTGTATCTGACACGCTGGCACATAGTAGAATACCCTATTGAAATTTTGTTTTTTCTGAGACGAAAGTGCCTTTTTTTATTCCCAAATTCCTAATTTACCATAATTCGTATCTCTTGTGACTAAGATCATTGATCATTATTTGCAAAAAAATTTTCAAACTTTGAGTTTCTTCCTTTTTTGAACTATTTCTTTGAAAAATGAAATCTATTTTTCAGAAAATTTCACTTCATTTTTCAAAGAAATGGTTTAAAGAACAAAATGCTCAAATTTTGAAAATTTTTGCAAGCCATGATCTTAATGATTTATTTATAGAAAAAAAGATCATGATTTAAAATCATGACTTAAAATCATTTTTTGAAAAATGATTCTGTAAAATCATGATTTTCAATGATTTTGAAAATGATCTTATGACTCTGATCTAAAATCATTTATGGAATGGTCTTGCTCATCTCTGCTTTTTAGATTCGAAAAAATTTCAAAAATCACCATCATTTTAAAAAATTTGTCAGACAGCCTTTCAGAAATCACGCTAACTTTCAGATATTTTGTCAGAAATGAGACTTTTGAACTTGAAAAAAATTTCAAAGATCACGCTGACTCTTGGAAATTTTGTCAGACATTATACTTTTTGGACTTGGAAAAATTTTCAGATTTCGAACGATTTTTTGGACTTAGAAAGATTCTGAAATCACGTTGATTTTTAGATATTTCATCAAACATTAGGTATACTTTTTGAACTTGAAAAAAATTGAGAAATCACGTTGACTTTTAGTCATTTTGTCAAACAAACTTCACCTAAATTAAAAAATATATATATTCAAGTTTTCAAAAGTCAGACATCAAATTTGCTAGATTGGATTAACCTGATTTTTTGAAGTACGAAAAGTTTCAGAAATTCTCACTTTCTGGACTTGAGCAAGTTTATAAGTCGAGCAGCTGATTTTTCGAACTTGCAAAAATTCAGGACTTGTTGAGATTTCGAGCCAATTTTTGGACTTGGAAAATTTCAAAGAGATCATTCTGATTTTTAGGTAATTTATTAGACAGAGGTTTATTTGCCTTTTAGACATTTTGTGAGAGTTTAGACTTCTTGGATTTGAAAAATTCAAGAGATTCTAACTCTTAGGACTTGTAAAAATTTGTATACTCAATTTCAAAAATTCAACGCCCTCTTCTCCCCAAAAAATCCACTTTTACCTCTTTTCGAAATAACTTCAAAGGCCAATTTTACCGAAACCCAAGTTTTTTTTTATCCCTCAAATCACCCAAACGTATAAAAAAACACTCGAAACTCGCTCAAATATCCCCAAAAAGAACACCTCCATCACTCACACACCTATAGGAATTCCCCGCCTAATCCAACCTATCACCTCAAAATCCTACCATAAATTCCCACACCTGATCGTGTGAACCCCTCGAATTTTTCCATTTTTTCCACTTGTTCGAACAAAATGTACAGGGCTCTACACACCTATGTTACTTCACCGATCACCTGCGTTATCTTCGGTAACAAATCTATACGAAATGTGATTTTTTCAACACTCGAGAGTTACACCCGTTCGGCGACTAGATTTTCATAACAATTTACCGCGATACCAATCTACAAGCATATTTTATCCTTAAGTGGTATTCCAAATGTATCTATGTTTTTTTTTTCATTCTCTCTCTTCTCTTTCGTCGCTTCATCTACACAATCCACACAACATACAAATACATTTGTAGAACCTACGTTGGATGATAGATTTCGTTATGTAAGATCGTTCGCGAGTATGGATATACATAAGTATACGTATATATACCTAAAGAGAGCGAATGTAAAAAAAAAAAAAAATCGAATATACGTGAAATAGTTGGAATAAACAATTTGAAAAATTTTTAATGGACATCTGTTTCGCTACGATATTTGTTACGAAATGTAGAGAAATCGTCTCATTTCATCTGTATATTATATCGCGTGTGATTATTATCGTATCAAATATCAATTAGTCGGCATAGTAATTATTGTGATTTGTGAAAATACCAACGACGACTACTTTTTCTTACCTTGGTTACATCATTTCTCTATGTATTGAACTGGTTACGTGTTTATTAGTATAAAAAAACATACTACATACGTTCTATGTACCTAGATTTCCATGCCAATCTGTATTTATTTTCATTATTATCGAGAAAAATGCCACGACGAGGTATCTTTTGGCGAAATTTCGTCTATCTACATACACGTAGTCTATCTATAGCCGATGTACGTGATTTATACGAAATCTTCGAACCCAGGCAAGGTTCGTCCGATGTAATATCACGTCGAGTATACGTATAGATTAAACAACGAAAATGTTGGCTTTTCGTGTTAAATAGGCATTAGCTACACGAAGCTATAAGCGACGTTTATAAATCACGATCGCCTGTTTTTTTTCTATTTTTGATGAATTTCACATACTGAGCCCAGCCAAAGCGAGACGGAAAGACATTCGCAGGTCTGGCAGGGTATCGAACGAGAAGCGAAGAAATAAACGACGATATTTCGTGCAGATTTTTTCCCATTAGTATTTCGATTAATCCTTGTGCTGGTCGAGAAAGCGCGCAAAAAAAAACTTTACGTAATTAAATATCGACGAGGCAGCCAGAATGAAAAAATATATCGAATAGCCGGTAATGCGATACCGTTCTTTACCTAAATTTCTCTTTTTTTCTTTCCTTTCGTCGGACATTACAAAAAAAAAAGCGCCAAACGAGATTTACACACGATAATATCGCGCGAGTCCCTGCTTCGGTTTTTTTTTTCGCTTCATTCTTTTCACAGATACAACGCGAACAAGTTGAAAAGTTGTTCGTCTATGTCTGGTTCCGGATTCGTCTGCGCAAGTTATAGTGGGTCACCTTTGGGCTATTTTGTACATACCCACCCATGAAGAACGTTAACGTTTGACCCATTTTGACCCGAGAATCGCGCCTGAGCCTTTTACGAGATACGCGAGCTCCGGCGAATTTCCACCACGACCCCTTTGGCTCTGTTCGCCGAAACGTGGTAGCCGATTTTCACACAGACTGGTCACGACCAGATGCGGATTTCTTTTTAATTATCGTCCCCTCGAGTAAATGATATTGTTCCGCAGATACTTACACTTTAGGTATTTGTATTTTATCGGCGTCGTTTTGTCTGCCAAAATCGTGCCATGGTCGAGATCTGCTGGGAGGTCCGGTAGCCGAAGCTGGCGAGTGTCCGGCCGATCCGACGGATGTCCGGCCACCGGCAGGTTCACCCAGTAACGGAGTTTGACACATTTCTGCGTAATCGAATGACTGAAACAGGCCAAAAAAATAAACAAAATAACGCATTGTTTACATATTACGTGATGATGGGTATTCCAAGTAGAATTCGGAGCCGAAAACCATGCGGCAGTGTTCGAATAATTACGTACGAAACTCGACCACGAGCACGTCAAATATTCTACGACTTTATTCTTCTTCTATCCTATTAAAAAATATGGCCGGAATGCGTAAATAAAATCTCGACCGATGACATAGTATTTCACATGTTTCCAGATATAATCAACCAAAATGGATACTTTACGCCGTTTACCGAGAAAGGCTCTTCTTCTTTCATGGGCATACGCAGCATCGCTGCTACACGTAATCTTTTAATAATCTCGACTTTAAAAAAAACTTTCTGGTAAAGTTTAACCGACATGTAATACCACGAATTCTTTTTATTTTTTTTTCATCCTAACGTGAATATGAACCGGTGAATTATTTAATTATCAGAATGTAACGATCTGCTCAAAAATATGCGGGACCAGCACCACGTCGTTAAGCTGTTTAAGACTTTAAGAGTAGGAAAAAAATAGAAGGAAAATCCAAACTCGGTGCTATATTTTCGTATCCCATATTATAAGAGAACCGAACTGAGACTTTTTTTAAACAGATTCGTTGCTTGGTTTTTGTGTTTATAAACATGTAAACGTATGCCAAATTAATGGATATGTCGGTTTTTTTGCCCATTCTGTTGTATTTCTCGATCGCGATTCTCTCTCTCTTTTTGGATGACTCGGTTAATAAATCGCTGGTTGCGATTTTTTTCATAGAGTCTGGCTTAGAATGAGTATATGGGTGGAATATGGGCTCGAGTGGGTGTAATTTTTATCGCCGCTGTGATCGTCTTCGTCGTCGCCGCCATTGCCACCGAAGCCTCACGAGGACACGGGTATTGGTTGCTAACGAGTAACCGAATTTTAAGTTTTCGAATTCCGAGACGTAGACTAGACCGTGATATAGGCTATAAAACCCTAAGAATTTAGGGATTTGGAATCAGAGATTAAGACTGTCTGGCGAAAGTTTCAAGAGCGGGAGAATATGATGTTGGGAGCTGATGGTGAGTCATTTATGGGCAGGGTGTCCTATCTTCAATTGGAAAGAGGGCAGCTGATCATTGTATACATGCTTGCTGAGATCAACAAAAATTTTCAGAGTGCTTGAGACGTGATGAAAATTCAAATTTTACAATTTTTTTTAGGCTATAAATTTTATTAAATTTGTGACTCCTTTGATTTTTAGACTATAGTTTGTTTCTTTGAGCTCTTTATATTGGCAAAGTTTGTTATCTAAGATGATTAGAAAATTCTTCAATAAAAATAAACGAAAAATAACAATTCTAATCTTCGAAGCATCCTAGACTAGTTCCTACAATTTCAGAAATAGACTCTAAGTATATGAAGATTTTTTTATCAGCAAAAAAATCACCTGCTGTCTTATTTCCAATCAAACATGGGATACTCGTAAAAAATACAGAAATAATTTCACGGTTTGAACTTTTTTCAAAAGCATTTCGAGTTCATTTGAAAGTTTACAAAGAATCAATAGTCCAATGCGAAAAATTATTACATTACAATTGCAAGAAGGTTTATCGTACCACAGGTAAATTTCAAAGAATTGTAAAAAGTTTGAATTTTTTTTTGGAGATTGTCCAAAAATATTTTAGGACATCATTTTACCTTGGAAAATTGTAAGAATGTGATCAAATTTTATGGAATCATTCGTAATACAATTTTGGAAAATATTCTTGAGAATTTAATCCACGAGAATATGAATTTTGAGATAAATTGAGACAATTTTGAAGAAATTACTCGCCAATTGAACGATTTTGGGACATTTTGGCATGATTTTAGGGACAATATTTCTGGCCATTAATAGAAAAGTGAGATAATTTCGAGGAGATTGTATTGATGACATTCAATATGGTGTTCAACAAAATTTTCTGAAGCAAATTCATGATTTTATCGTGACTTCTTCGTGACCTTTTTTTTAAAATGAAGTTTTCTAGTCTTTGGCATAAAAATGATAACCTCCCCCCTTCCAAAACTCAATCATTGAAATAAATTTTCTCAATTTTTTGAGGTTATTCGATTTTTGGAAGTCAATTCTGAGCTCAAATCATGGTTTTTTTGTGACCAATTAAACACCATGTTCAATTGTTTAACAAAAGGAGAATTACATCTTTTTTTTCTTTCTTTTTCAAGAATAACAGGTTTATACCTAATTTTGATTTTAAAAATGAATAAAATTACAAGTCCCAAATTTTTTTTTGATGGCAAAGAAAAAATTCTATTTTTTGGAAAACTTGATAAAAAAGTTTGAGAATAATTTTTCTATTCGTTGCCAGAAAAAAAATCATTATTGAGCAACTTATCTTAAAGATATTCTAAAACGAAAATTTGAAAAAAAAAGTGCAAAAAAGTTATAATTTTAAAGGACAAATGCTGCAATTTTCCTTTCCCCCTACCCCGCCTCTTGCTTGACAAAAATATTGACCAATCACCCAAAACTTTCGCATCTGAGAAGTCCCTTACTACCCTACTCATATTTCATGCCTCTGACGATTTTGAATGGTTCATCATTTGGATCTTCAACTTTGGGGCATCCAGAATTTTCTCTTGGTAGGGGTTAAAAATGTGGAACAGAGAAGGGTTCGAGTTAGATCCTTCAAATGATATCAAATTTTTCTTATTTGTAATTTGGCTTTTTATCAGAATCAATTTATGAAATTTTCTTAATAGCCAGAAATTCACGTTTCCCTCAATTTTTTAAAATTATTATCAATTCAGGCATGAAATCTAGAATTTTGATTTTTTGAGTGACTTTAGGGACCAAAAATTGTTAAAAAAGTGACAAAAAACCAAACCTACCAAGAGAAAAGTTGAGCATGTCATAATTTTTTCAATATTTTTTGCGAGCAAATTTTTTGTTAGGGGCCCATTTGAAAAAAAAAATTTACTCAACAAAATGACAGAAATTTTTGATTTTAAATTTTATGGAAAACAACTACACGTAAAAATCAGAATACGGCAATTACAAATTTTCAAGTTGAAACGTTAAAAAGGCATTTTTTTCTAGTCATTTCCAAAATTTTTCATTTTTTTGCTGTTTATCAATAAGACATCGGCAAAAAAACTGAAAAAAGTGACTCATGTGACCATTTTGTGAAAAAAGTGACAAAAAGTGACCAACATGCAAAATAGTAACAAAGTTGCTTTAAAAGTGACCGAATTTCACGTCTGTCAAATTCATAAATTTCACAATTTTTTCAATTTATGGAGTTTCCATAAAAATATTAATTTCATAATTTCAAAGATTTAATGAAATTTTCACCCCAATCATAAGTTTATGATTTTTTTCAATTTTTAATCAAAGAGTTTTCGACAGAATCTTAATTTCACGATTTTTTCAAATTGTGGAATATTCATAAAATCATAAATTTCATGATTTCCTCAATTTTTCATAGATTTAATGAAATTTTCACCTCAATTTTGGAATTTTCAACAGAATCTTAATTTCATGATTTTTTTAATTTTGGAATATTCATAAAATCATAAATTTCATAATTTTCTCAATTTATGGAGTTTCCATAAAAATTTTCATTTCATTATTTCATAAATTTAATGACATTTTCACCTCAATTTTGGAATTTTTAGCAGAATCTTAATTTCACGATTTTTTCTCATTGTGGAATATTCATAAAATCATAAATTTCATAATTTTCTCAATTTATGAAGTTTCCATAAAAATCTTCATTTCATTATTTCATAAATTTAACGAAATTTTCACCTCAATTTTGGAATTTTTAGCAGAATCTTAATTTCACGATTTTTTTAATTTTGAAATATTCATAAAATCATAAATTTCATAATTTCCTCAATTTATGGAGTTTCCATAAAAATCTTCATTTCATTATTTCATAAATTTAATGACATTTTCACCCCAATTTTGAAATTTTCAACAGAATCTTAATTTCATGATTTCTTCAAATTGTGGAATATTCACAAAATCATAAATTCACGAGTATTCAAGTTTTTAGAATTTTCATCAAAATCATAAATTTCATGATTTCCTCAATTTATGGACTTCCCATAAAAATCTTCAGTCCATCATTTTTCGATTTAATGTAATTTTCACCGCAATCATAAATTTATGATTTGAATCTTTTTCCAACTTATATAAACACGGGTCTCGTTCATTTCGAATAAAACCTAGTGATAACAAGAAATCGTTCAAACAATTATTCCAACATTTTGGAGCTTTGGCAAAACCATAAAGAGCACGTTTTACTTTACATACAAATTTTTTAGGATCATCTATAGCTCCTTGAGGTATAGAGATGAATTTTTCACGATCAATATTAGCATATGAAGATGCATTTTTTACGTCATATTGAAGACAAGCCCACGAGTTTTTTATAATAAGTGCAAGTAACCATTTCACACCTTTTTTTTTTTGGAGTAGGAGATGAAGTATCCGATGGAAGATACTTTTCCGGATCTGATAATGTTCTTCAAAATCGTAAATTTATAATTTCATTTATTTTTAAAAAATTCAATCAAAATTATCATTCTATTCAATTCGAAGAAAGAATGGAAGATGATTTGGGGAGGGCTGCCCTGTAGAACTTCTGGTGTTGGCTTATACACTTTGACATTTTCAATATAAAATCCATCTGAAACGTCTACTTTTTTATCTTTTTTTAAAATTCAAACAAAAAATCTCAATTGCCGCAATTTTTTACCTTTCAATTTAGAAAATGCAAATTTCCAAGGTTTTCAAAATTTCTATCAGCATCCAAATTCTCAATTTTCACATTTTTTTCAATTTTACTCAAAAAGAGGACAATTTACAATTTTTTGTACAATTTCCAAAGTTTTTAAAAGAAAATTCTAAATTTTAACATTTTTTTTCAATTTTAATCAGAAGAAGTCAATTGAAAATTTGACTTGAGCGTTTCGATCGCAATTTTTTCGATTTCAATTAAAATAAAAAACCAATTTTCACGGCACACTTTTTCAAATTTCAATTTAGAAAAAAGAATTTTTTTAAATTTTGTGCATTTCAATCATTTTGATGACTAACTAGGAGATACTTGATAAATGCAAATGACAATAATTTGAGAAATATCATCTTCAAGATGTTTCAACTGCAATACCTAAAATTTTGGATATTTAGAAAAATATGAAAACAGGATTCAGACAATTTATTTTCTTTTTTGTGATTTTTGAAACTTTGATGCTGACAGAAAAAATTTAGAATACTGATATTCAAAGGCGAAAAGAAGAAAAATATAAAACAAATTTTGATTTCAATTCCAAAGCCATCATTTCATCCAGATTAATATCAAAGTTGCCTCTATCTTTTCTATGTACTTCCTCTGCAACCACCTTCCGATTCATCTCCCACAACAACACGAACACCGCCAATACCATCAACAAAAACGCTAACATGACGCCAACACGTCATACCAGGGCATTCTTGAACACCGCCGGTACACAATGTAAACATATAAGAGAACATACCTGTTGAATAGCGGTTTGATCTCTAGGCGTAATAGTATCAGCTCCAATTCCGCTATCGGGCGAAGGGAGATCTACGGTGAGGCCGGCGGCGGAAATAACACCTTTATTGTTATGATAAGCGGAAGACTGTCTAACATATCGTTCGACGAACGAAGCGGTCGCCACGGCGCTGGTATTATTCTCGTTATTATCTGCGTATGCGACTTGTTGCCTAACCTGCGTCGTATAAGGGCTCTGGTCAGATCCGAAGTACTCTCTGTAGTAAGGATCGGCAAAAGCCGACGTCCGGCCGGCGGGTGTGGTGATGTATCCGGCCGTGGTGGCCAATGCTGTCGACGTCGAGTACTGCGAATGATCGGCGTAGGTGTTCGGCGACGGCGAACCGCTCCCCGAATGGGGCTGGTTGGGCATTGTGGCGAATATGTGTCCGCTGTACATGGTGGCTGGCTTCAGACCGTCGGTTGTGATGAGTTCGATGGGCGCCGAAGGGTTTATTTCGCTGGTGATTATGGAAGAGGTCGACGACGGCGTACCGTTGATCGATCTGCTGCCGTGTTGCGGAGACTGGATGAATTCTTCTTTGATGGACGTGTTGTTGTTGACGACGTCCACCACTAATTCCGATGAACTGCTGCCCGGTGCTACGAGCACGACTTTTGGTCGCCCTTTGGACGCGTCGACCGCGTTCTTATTCCTATGATGACTGAGATCTTCGGGTTCGCGTTTGATTTGTGGTTGATGGTGCAAGAATAGGCCCTGCAGATCGCCCAGCTGATTGGCGCCGATTTCTATACCGCCGCCGCTTATCACTCCATTTGGACCTTTTAGCTGGCCCGAAAGTAATGTCGCCGGACTAACAGCTCCACCGCTTGCTGACGTCGTCCTGTAACAATCGAAAAAGAATACCATGATTAGTCGAATGCATTTTTTTTTTCACCATAATATTGGAAATTCTTGGCTTCTTTTTCGTCACATCGCGGATTAAGTCATAAGTATATAATAAAGCAACGGGTTATTTTGCGTATATGGTTGCATAATCGAACCAATGTACTTAATTATATCGATATTATTTAATCAGCGCCCGTTAAATAAAAAAAAAATACGCAATGGACGTTTAATTGGGTCGCCCGACGTCGTCACATATTTACGCAATACCGCCACATATATGCACACAAACAGTAGAAATAATAATCCTTCGGATCGGTTAATCATAACATTGTCGCGTTTTTTAATTATCGGTTGTCACAGGTGATAATGTCGCTGCCAACGCGTACGTCGAGCGCAGTGCCTAACTCGGCCCAATACAAAATATCATTCTTACGTACGAGTACATTACTCTGCGTTATGCGACAATATCACATCTAATTAGGAGTCTGACGAACCCCGAATTAACAGACCAGCGCCGATATCGAGTCAAGTGGTAATTAAGGTGGTGAAAATTGCAAAATTATATCGATTTGGTAATACCCCGCTGAGGAAATTGGTCGACGACGGAATGTCGAAAGGTGATGGGATTTGAATTAGGGGCACGGAATGTCAAAAGATCATTTGGATTTGAATTTTCAAAAGTTCGAATTCAGATTTAGATTTTTTGGCGAATTTTGAACTAAAAAAGTGCAAAATTTAGACAGATTAGGCTGAATTTTGATACCAGAGGTTGAAAATGCTAATCCAGCTTATTTTCCAGTTTTTTCGGAGTCTCTAGCAATTTGAAATGTGGGGCACAGAATGTCAAAAGATCCTCTGGATTCTAATTTCCAAAAGTTTGAATTCAGATTTTAATTTTTGGCAAGTTTTTGAATTTAAAAAGTGAAAAATTGAGGTAGATTAAGTTGAATTTCGATACGAGAGGTTGAAAATGCCAATTTGGCTGATTTTCCAGTCTTTTCGGGGTCTCCGGCAATTTAAATGAGGCACACAAAATGTCAAAAAAAACCTGGATTCAAATTTTCAAAAGTTTGAATTCATATTCTGAATTTGAAAAGGACCAAATTTAGATGATTGAGCTGAATTTCGATTCGAGAGGTTAAAAACGTCAGTTTGGCTCATTTTCCAGTCTCTTCGAAGCCTACAGCAAATTTTTGATATTTCCCACTTATTTTTAAAACACTTTGTGGTGCCTCTCGCACACGTAGTGAACGTAGTAGTTTACTACTCGTCCATTAAGTGTCGGGGGAAACTGTACATAAGCCTCGGCCAGAGAACTGTATAATCGAAGCCAACGAAGCCA
>FIZU01056773.1:0-23354 GCA_900064475.1 Pseudococcus longispinus
ACTGGTGATAACATTCGATTTTTTTACTTCATGTAGTCATACTACATACCAATAACCCATTGCACTTGCCATTTTTATTAAATATTTGAAAATAAACGCAATTGAAAATATCCCCTGCAATTTAATGAAACGCAATTTATTTGGTGCGAATCGGTACCTTAAACATAAAGTACCTAGGTACAGATAAAGCCTTTTCGTTCTCTTATTTCATTACAAGCCTTCGTTTTTGTTTTGCTTCTTTCCATACCAGACCCAATTTGTTGTTTTGGTAAAAAAAATGGGTTGGCATGGTTATGTTAAACAGATTCGGAAAAATGATCCAATACCTAAGCATATTTCTGAGATATTACCAAAATAATTAACTCCACGAGCTTAATATCAATAGCCTTCCTATCAATAATTCAATAATTTTTTTAACCCACGAATAATTGAATAGTATTCGTACTTTTTTAAAAACAACTACACCCAGTTTATTTAACAAATTGCCAGGTTTTCAAGAAAAACACTCGAAAAAAAAAGGCAAAAGAAAAGTTTTACAAATTGAAACGAGCCAAGATTTCCAAAAAAACAAACGCGTTCTCGTTTATTAAATACGCAGCTAGGTTTATATACGTTCCAAAAAGCCCGACCAAATAATAAAACCGAACGTGTTGGAACTGTTGGAATAAAAGGCTGCAACAATTTCGAATAGATATTGTATCCCTGGCACTTAATTATTACGTTCACAATACGCTATGATAATGAATAAAGCTCGTTTTTCACCAGTTTTCAAACAGCGAGTAAAAATTTTACACCATGCAAATTAAACCATACCATACCATGCCGCCGCGCAGACATTCCAAACGAATAATTTCACGTGAATAATATTCATTGGAACTCATACGCGCCGCTAAAAACATAACCCCCACAAAAGACAACTTACCGGATGCGAAAGTCTCCAAGGCTTCGGAAGGAAGCCATAATTTCCATAACTCGGTTATATGTTTGTACATAGAAGGATCAGATGTCGGATTATCAGTATGCCCTACAACCGGTATCACGAAAAATGTGCTAAAAAACTGTTTAAATAAAGAAGTAGTCTTGGCCAGAGCTTCGATGGTTTTTAATGTCGATATGTTGGCTATCGAATCGCTGAAACGGATATAAATAAAACAAAAAAATTAATCGATCATTATCTTATAAGTTTACATGGGTATACATGGAAATAAAAAACAATATCAACTATGTACGTATATACCTAACCGCGAGTTTTAGTGAAATGGAAATTTATTATACAGACGTGCCATACCGCTATTTACTGCCCTACATAAAGAAACTCATGTTTCCATTTTTACCATCTTTTTATTGAGCATTTATATTCCGCCAGGTTATTTAATAAAGCATCATAAAAATGCACAACAAAAATCTAAATCGACAAATTTCATCTCTAAATTTATTTCGCTTTACCTTCGACTTTTTTTTATTCGTTTTCAACTTCACCAACCGCTTTCTTTAAATTATAAATTACCAAGACGAATAAAAATTACCACCGAAGTTTTACCAACTCTTTCTAACTCATACCACCCGCGTTTTTTTTCCTGCTCGTTTCTCTCTTTAATACGTTTACCACACCGGAAGATGTACCGTAATAATTTCTTTTTTTGGTGTACGAGTTGGAAAAATCAACTGGGTTAGAATATATCCATGGTTCATTGGTCAAGATTTTATTTTTAGATACGTTGCTGAAATACAGGGTGTCTGGTGAGTGGTCTGCCAAACTTGAAATTTGGATACAACCGGATACCTACCACTGAAAAAAACCATAAGGCGAACAATTTGCCTATCTTGAAAATTAAAGGGGCGAATGGGCTATAGAAAAAATTGAATTGAAACGAATTTTCAATCGTAGGAGTGAATAGTAAATTAAAAACTGAACAAACTCCATACTTGTAATTTTTTACCTAATTTATAAATTGAAGGGGCTATAAGTAAACAATTTAGGGCGCAGCACGAAAAAAAACATCTCGGATTTTGACCAAATTCAAGGGGGTGGTTCATTTTGAGTTGAAATCCCCCCATAAAAATGTTGGTTTTCTAGCTGAAATGGAATGGAAGCAAGGAACCCTCAAATTAAGTGGCGTCACTTTCGTTTTTTTCCACTTTTGGGCAGTGCCACCTGCGTAGCACTTCGGGAAACCTTTTAAAAAGTTGCAATTTGAGTTTCTATACCTCCCTAGGGCATTGAACTTGAAATTGGATACAACTTTTCCTAGCCTACCACTCACCAGGTAGTTAAAAAGTTGCAAACTGCTGAAAAAAAAAGATTTCTGATTTGCAAAAAAAAATAAAATACCTTCCGTTTGGTTCCAAAACAGACCTTAATGATGCAAAAAAATTATTTCGATTAAAAAATTGTCAATTTTTTTTAGCAGTACAGCCAACTTTCAATTTTCGTAAGAAATTGATTTTTACCATGAAAAATGGGAAAATTTTGATTTTTTATGAAAGTCAAAAGTTGGCTGCCCTGCATGCAACATTTGAAATATTTAAAATTTTTTTCATATAAATAAAATTTTTTTGTATCGATAAGGTCTCTTTAGGTCCACTTTTGGTACCAAGCGGAGGGTATTTCATTTTTTTGTAAATCAAAAATTTGGATTTTTCAGCAATCTGCACCTTTTTAACCATCCCCCTCCCTGCGGTAGGATAGAAAAAGTAGAATACAATTTCAAGTTCAATGGCGTAGAGAGGTGAACATATAAACTCAAATTGTAATATTTTAGGGGTGTGCCCGAGGGCCGAGGTGCTACGCAGGGGCACCACCCAAAAGTGGAAAAAACTGCGCTTTTTCAAAAGAGCCTTCACTTTTAAGTCCCCTAGCTCCGACTCCTTTTGAGCTAGGGCGCTAAAAATTTTTCTGAAAGGGTTCCATCTCAAAATGAACCACCACTTTGAATTTGGCCAAAATCCGACGTATGTTTTTTTTTCACGCTCCACCCAAATAAAGAGAGATAGATTTTTTTTTTAATTTCAATGAAGGTAGTGAATAGTACATTGAAAACTGAATAAATTTAGTCATGATGACTTTTTGTCTATCATCAAAATTGAAGAGGCCAAGCATATCCAAAGTTGATTAAAAAATTCAAAATTCCGTAGTTTTTTTTACTTTTAATGTAAATTTGCTCCTTCAATTTTGATGTTTAATGTATCTAATATTCACTACCTTCATTGAAATTTGTTTCAGAGTTTTTTGTTTTGATTTATGTTCATAGCCCCTTCAATTTTGAAACCAGGCAAAAAATTATGCGATTGGAATTTATTTACTTTTTGCTGCACTACTCAGTCGTATGATTGAAAAAAGCCCCCTGCATCCTCTTATCATTTCTATTTTCAATTTTCCAAGTCAAAAAAATTCGAAGTGTTTGCCTGACAAAAATGTCTAAAAATCAGCATGATCTCTGGAATTCTTCTAGTTAAAAAGGGAGGAAGTTCAAAAAAGTCTCACAAATGTCTAAAAGTCAGCATTAGGTAAAAAACTGTCTGTCGTATTCTGATTTGAACTTTTCTTGAAATTTTCCAAGTCCAAAAATTCATTTGAATTCTTTAAAATGTTTCAAATTCAAAAAATTCAAACAAAATGTTTGAAAGTCAGCATGATCTCCAAAATTTTACAAGTCCAAGAAGTCTGCAAGACAAAATGTCGGAAAGTTACCCTGATTTCTAAAATTTTACAGTCTATAAATTTTTTGTCTGACAAAATGTCTAAAAATCAGCATGATCTCTGAAATTTGTCAAGTCAAAATGTGAAAGGAAGTTTGAAAATTTTTTCAAGGTCCAAAAAAGTCTGAAAAATGTCTAAAAGTCAGCAAGCTCAAAAAAGTCTCACAGACTGTCTAAAAGCCAACGTTATGTAAAAAACTGCCTGACAATATTCCGATTTAAACTTTTTCTGAAATTTTCAAGTCCAAAAAATCTGACAATAATGTCCGAAAGTCTGCATGATTTCTAAAATTTTCCAAGTTCAAAAAGTCAGTAGAAATCTGAAAAATCTTCAATTCCAAAAAAGGCTGACAAAATGTCTAAAAGTTAACGTCACGGAATTTCGTGACGTTTTTTACAGGTTTGGTCATCGCTAAAGCATATTCCATGCTAATTCGTTTTAATTCAATTTTTTAAAGCTCATTTGCCCCTTCATTTTTCAAGATAGGCAAATTGTTCATCCGATGTTTTTTTCAGTAGTACCAGGTTATATCCAAATTTTAAGTTTGGCAGACCACTCATCAGACACCCTGTATAAGTAAGATATTGAAACTTGGAAATAAATTTTTAATCGAAAATAAAATTGCAATACTGGATACCTACAGAATATTAGAGAAAACAGATGCGTATACAAAAAAACATATACTCGAGTACAAACCTATACTTAAACGGTTCGTAATAAAATAATCATATCATTGAAAATGAAACGAAAGAAAAAAACTCGGACACGGTAAGAGTATATAAAATGTTGAAAAGTTGAAAACAATCTAAGAAAAAAGGATAAAAGTAAAACGCAAGGGAAAAGTATACAGTACACAGAGAGATAGTGAAAATGGTCCCAACTATTCGTATGTACGTATAGTATGTCGTAATGAAACTGCATGTGGTTTTTTTATATACGATATCGATTAGATCGATTAGGTTTCAAAAAGCGTACTATGTGATTATGCTTAGTTTAGTGGTTTAAACGGCCACTTTCCCTTTAAATCTTTTACAAAAGCTGTCTCATTTGTTTTCTTATTGTACAGCGTTGGTAAGGCATAAAAAGGATTTGGGAATTTTTCACGAATTAATATTTGAACGTCGGTGCTATGGCCGGATCCCGGATGTTTACCATTTTAAATAGGTTACGTACCTATTTTTGCTTCCCCCGATATAACATTGCCTAGATTTAAAAATTTCAACATTCTTGAAAGCTGCATGTTGAATTAAGTATTGAAATTTGCTTCCGTACGAACCATATTGTACTTATTAGTCCGAAAAAAAACACAGCTTCGAGATAGAATGTAAAATTTATGAAACAAAACGATCCAGTAATAGTGATTTTTTCTCCTAAACCGCAACCACATAACGTAGGTATAGTTCAACTTGTTAAAAATACTTATTCAATAATTCATACTAGACTGGATTACGCACTTGAAAATAATAAAAAGATATTGTTACCTCCTGATGTTGGCTCGTTGAAATACTTATGTATAGCCGTAGATTTATTACACTGGTGTATTTTCCTTAGCTCGCTTGCCTTTTTTTTTTTAGGGCATGGATTTTAAAGTTGAGAAACTACCACTTGGACTGGAAGTAGGATGGCATAAGGTTATACTTTGTGGAATAAGTGGAGGATTTTAGAAATTCGAATAAAAAGGAGAGGTGAATTCTGAGTTGTCAGATAGGATTTGATCGAGGCATGAAGGAAAATTACTTAGTAGTTTAAAATAAGGCAATGAAAAGATGCATAAAGAAGGATAAATATACACAGAGAAGATGCTTCGCAATTTTAAGAGAATTTTTTTTCGTGTTAGATCAATGTAGTTCAAGGCTACAAAGGGACTAAGTTACGTATATTTTCAATTTTAAGTTTTTTTCATGAATTTGAATACGAGTAGATTGGGTTTCTTAAATTGATTATTATCTTATTGCAAACTAATCAACAAATGGTGTACTTATTTTTTCATTCAAAACGGATCAAAGAATGATGCTAGGATAAATTCAAAGGCAAAATAAAAAAATAATTGCAAATTATCATATCAGTTCGTTGAATGCAGCAAAAAACAATAGATCCAATGGAACTTTGTTTCATCGTTTGTATTTTTTTTTTCAAAAGCTGAGGGTGGACAGGGTTGGGTTAGGTTAGCACAAAATTTCTATTTAGACTTCAAAGCAACCTGTTACTATAATTTCATTTCCCGACTCATTGTTTACTCCTTTTCCTTTATAACTACTTAAGATTCAGCAGGTGCCTTTTCTTCGCACCTTTGCCCGAAACAGCTAAATGTATTTATTCTTCAACCCACCCCTCCCCCCTCCAAAACAATATTTTTAATGCAATATCCATGTCGAGGAGCTATGACATATATTACAAACACTGAAAAAACGTCTCTGTATGTATATCTACCAACCCTTAAATGTTGAAATAATTTAGCAAAATCAAAAAGAGGTGGTGTTTGAGTTTTAGTAGGAGGCTTTGGGAAGATCCAGTTAGAAAAGTAAGTTGATATTCGAACTCAGCGCTAGCAAAAACTTGACAAACGATATGCCACTTCGCTTATTTAGTTTTGTTAATTGTTATCCAAATTTGAGGGCCGTTGGGAGGGGGGCTTTAGAGGAGTCCTATCAAAAAATTGAAGCAATATTCGAACTTGGCACCATCAAAAATGTAACAAACGATATGCTATATGCATTTTTGAAATTTTTTGAATTTGGACTAAAACTGGGGGGGGGGGAGCTTAGGAGTTTCAATATCTCGCAAGGAAATTTATTATTTGAATGTAATATAAAAAGTGTCCATTCATAATAATTTTTGTCGATTTTCAAATTATCATAGTCTAGATTTTTGAGTATGCTTAAAAGTTGAACTTTTCTAAAAAAAAAGTTTGATTTTCAATTTCAAAATTTATCAACTTATACCTATTATTGATCTCCCCCCCTCTTCACATTGAGCCTCCTAATTTCGAAAAAAAAATAAAAAAGTCGTGTCACATACAATTTGTTACAGGTTTTCAGGACCGACGCCGACCTCAAATAACGACTCAATTTTTCATTTCCACCCTCCCGTGCCCCATCGCCCTTTTTTTAAACAAAATTTTAAGCTCTTGTGAGGTAAGGAGGATGGAAATTGAAAATTGTGTCAATATCTGAGATCAGCAACCCTGAAAACCTAACAAATCATATGCGACACGATTTTTTCTTTTTTTTTTCAAAATCAGGGGGCTCAGTGTGGAGAGCTAAGGGGTCGAATCAAAAAAATAAATTCATATTCGTGATCAGCACCATCGAAAACATAACCAACACTATGTCACACGGCTTGAATTGTTTTTTTGAAATTTGATCAAAATTTTGGGGCTTCCAAAATCCCTTAGGGCATTGAGACCCCACGATGAAACATGGTTAGTTATAAGTAGCATTAAAAAAATGTATCGGGTTGAATTTTTATAAATTTTTAAATGGGAGCTCATGGACGTGGCAAATTTTCAAAAATTGAGTTTTTTGAAAAAAGTTTCAATTTTGAGCTTTTAAAAATGTTCGTGCAAGCTTTTTCATCTACTTTCGACGCTCTTTAATACTGCACCAACAGATTTACTCCAAGTCTAACGAATCTAGATTTATGAGACTGTAACGTCGGGTATACCTCAGCACGAAATCGCCACCGCATGAAAACTTCAAGGCCCTATGTCCAGCCCCCTGAGGGGAGGGGGGTAGTGGTGGTTCTTTTTTCCTATCCTGTACGAGGATCTTGTAAAAAAAAAGGGTGATTGCATTTTTCTGTCGAATTAATGTGTAATGACCCTCGATTTTTCTGAACATTGGTATTTAGGCTCTACGAGTATTTGGGTTGCTCATTACGATTTTATCGGTTTTGAGGTACTAATCAGGAATACATTGGTAAAAATTTTAACAAAAGAACAAAAATTCAGAGTAAAGGAAACTGTCCATTATTCAAAAATACGAGTTACCCCGAAATTTTATTATTACAGGGTGTTTTGAAAGTAGTGCTAGGCCTTTGAACCAGTGACGCTGTAACTTCTCTGGTAATGTAGATAGACAAAATTTTTTCAAATCTTTTTTATAACATTTTTAGAGTTCTACAAAACGAGTTATATTCATGTTTTGCCTAACTGTACAATTGAAGGAGCTACGATGATTTTAAAATTTGCAGGCTTCATAACTCCTTCAATTTACAAGTTAGACAAAAAATGTAAGATAGCTTTTTGATAGACCTTTTTTGATCAGCGTCCCAAATAAAACTTGAAGCCTTATTCTTTGAAAAATCTGAGGTATCAAATATTTGAAAGTATATCCGAATGTCGCATCTTGTCGACGAGCTGCAATATTCCATCGACATTTACGCAAGGATTCGAAAAAGGTCGCTTATCAAGTAACAACCCCTCTCCCCTCCTAATCAGTTACCTAAATTCATTCGATTATATTCGTAATTGCAGGAGAAAATTAAATTTTCAGTGGAGGCTCCCATCAATGGTACCTTCTATAACGGAATGTTAATATTCAATGTAATCCAATTTTTTAGTATTTTTATTTCACCAAGTATTCGGTTTCAAAAATTAAATATTTTTTTACTAAAAAAATCAAAAAATCAACTTGAAAAATTGATATTCTGGTTTTGAGGATTTTTCACATTCTCTATTCTAAAATTTAGATATTCGTGGAAAAACAACCCGCTGACTGAAAAATTCCCTTATGAGCCTAGAAAATCTGTTTATTGAAACACCTCATGAATAATGCTTAAGCTCTGACCCTCGGTCGATTGTACATTGTGTAGTCAACGGCTCACTCCAATTATAAAAATTCATTGAAATTTGAAAATCACAAAAAACCTTTTACCTTTACGGTTATGCATTCAAAAAGCTTAATTTCGCCGCTTTAAAAAATCTCCCCTTATCGGTTAATCTGATCGAAATAGTAATTGCAATAAGAAATCCCCAGCGCGTTGAAACATTCCAAAATAGAAGAATGGTCGACCTTTAAAAATCTCCAATTACAGAGATATCCACCAACACGTCTGGTCGTTACGAAATCAACACCAAATCGAAAATTTCTATCATAAATGTGTAAATGGTTATACGCGCCACTATTTCCAAATCATGGTAGCATTAATTGAAAGAGGATTAACTGCTTCGGGTCTCCTCTCTGTAAAATCCGTACATAAGTATACAACAGTCGGATTGAATTTTCCTCATTTAGTCGAAAAATCGACCGGCTGTTGTACACGAGTATAGCTGGCGAAATTTAAAACATTTTTGCTACTTTTTTCCCTTTTTTTCTTTCTAATTAAGTGATAAAAGAAAACAAAATAAATACGTTATTTGCGAGTAATTTAATAAAAGTCTGGCTCTTCGAAAAAGACACGCGGGGTTCGTTTGTATAGGTCTCATTTGAAACACGGTGAAGGGCGATTTACCTAGCTAACGTTTCACGAGGTAACATAAAAACCGTACATTCTATGAAAAAAATAATGAATTCGACGTTGTAATTTCATGTATGTTTTGTACTGAAAATTTCAACCAATGTAAACCTATCAACGATAAATCATCTCAACATTCTTCAAATAGCAACGAAATTTTAGTTTTTTTTTTCAACCACGAATCGAATCAAAACCAACTTTCGTATAGATGTTAATTCAATCCTTCAAGAATTGAACTGTAAAATTTTCAGAACTTTTTTATTCCTGTAGGAAATACTTTTACAAATCGAGGGTAAAATTTACATTTTTTTACCCTCTTTAATAAAAAATCAAATTATGTTTAGAACGCATCGCAAGAGAATAAATATCGAATTTGAAGGAAAAAATGAAATAGGT
Organism: Pseudococcus longispinus; assembly: GCA_900064475.1. Classification (NCBI taxonomy): domain Eukaryota; kingdom Metazoa; phylum Arthropoda; class Insecta; order Hemiptera; family Pseudococcidae; genus Pseudococcus; species Pseudococcus longispinus. The sequence continues at coordinate 9,551 of FIZU01056773.1, forward strand.
AATTTGTACAGGAATTAATTCGCAGATAAATATGCAAATGTAGAAGCGAAGGTATCTAAAATTATCATCTATCGACTGTCGATTTAACAAAAAAAATCGGGACAAAGAATTCGTCAACTCGTCTTTTTACAATGGACAAGTAGGCACAGTTCTAATTTCTATTGAATTTATTTCTCGAATCTTTTTATAAAGTAAGTTGGGGTAACTGGGCCACGGGGTATCTGGGCCACACTTTCCTCAAAACCCCCAAAACCACCTTGGAAAAATTTAATGGTTGCATGGTGACATTTACATCGTAAACCTACCAACTGTCATATGGTTCCCAACTTACCTTAAGGAGGCACCAAACCTTTTTGATTTTTTTACTCAAAACTGCCATTTACAACATAGGATATCCGCCATTTTCAATTCCCCTTCCCCGCTTGAATGCAACCCATTTGACATGTTTTTGCGATTTATTGGTTCAGAAGGGATAAAAGTACATGCCTGATGTGAAGCTGAGTTGAAAATTCCATTGAGGAAGATTTGAGGCTGTATGGCCCAGTTGCCCCGCGTTTGAATTTTGAGGCAACCAGGACACTATAAAAAATGACAAATTTTCAAATTTTTTATGTCGTTTTCGACTAATTTGAGGTCGCTGAACGCGAATTTGACATTTATATTGAGCCTGCTAACGTTGTTTTACCAAAAACAGTATCTAAATTACTTTTTTCATCGCAACATTCATTGTACAGGTTTAATTTAATCGTAGAAAAAGTTCTAAAAAACGAAAACATTGTAAAAAGTACGAGGAAGAGGCCTAGATACTTCACATTAAAGTGTCCGTTATTTCAAAAAAATTTTGAAATTCGGGGAGTAAACCCCTAGATCTCTTCTCTATCACCTAATACTAATCTCAGAATTAAAAAAAAATTTTTGAATAAAATTAAACCGGCAGCGCCATCGAGCCTCAAAGTTGAACTTGGGATTTGAACAATTCATTTCTGAAAACCATCATTTTAAAATATCTCAGTATCGCAATTGAATATATTAAAAGTAGATAAAATTCCAAACATTTTCACGCAACAATTTTTTTCCAAATTGAAAACTGAATTTTTGACAGGGGTTCGAAAAATACGGAACTTTAAAAATGATATGATTAATTTTTTATGAAGATGGAATGTTCTATTTTTCAACATTTTTCATTATTTTCTTCATTATTTTTAATCCAAACTTCAAAATTAAATTTTTAGCAGGGGTTCGAAAAATGTGACATTTTCTAAAGGAATGCATTTTCCAAAATTTGTTGGCATTAATTTTTGTAATCATTTTTTTGCGTTGTCTTGTTAAAAAAAATCAAATTGAAAATTAATTTTGGCAGGGGTGCAAAAAATACGGAATTTTTCAAATTTTAACGCTCATTTTTGAACACTTTTTTCAAGCAATAGGAGCAAATAATTTTTCGATGTTCTTGGTCGCAGAGAAGAACAAAATCACCTTAAAAAATTCTATACTTTTCGCATCCCTGCCAAAATTAATTTTCAATTAAAATTTTTTTTAACAAGAAAGTATGAAAAAAATCAATGTTGACAAATTTTGGAAAGCGCTTTACTCTAGAAAATCCCACATTTTTCGAACCCCTGTCAAAAATTCAATTTTGAAGTTTGGATGAAAAAAGTGAAGAAAATAATGAAAAATGTTAAAAAAAAGAATATTCCACCTTTAGAAAAAATAAATCATATCATTTTTAAAATTCCATATTTTTTGAACTCCTGCCAAAAATTCAATTTTCAACTAGGAAAAAAATTGTTGCGCGAAAATGTTTGGAATTTTATCTATTTGAGGTTATTCCTCATTAATAGAATCCCTCGGTAAAGCATTTTAATTGAACATTTTTCAGGAATTATAAAAACAAGGCTCAGTTACCCCAACTTGCCTTATCTATCTATTTCTATTTCATCAAAAATTGACTCATAATTTTTTAACAATTTTCTCATATCGACGTATAGCCTTATGTACCACCACATACAGCCATTTCTAATAAAAATCCATATTCAAACTCGTATAGTCAAGCCATTAAGTTAATTCCATTATTTCATATGCGGAATATAACCAAATAATACACGTCAAATTCAATTCTGCTAGTACATGAACAATTTGAATAATACGCCGATTTGATAAACTAATAAAGGTAATGCCTTTTTCATTTGCTGAACGGTTAAGAAGTCTAATATACGTTAAAAAAGAAAACATACCCGGACCATATTACGTATTCTACGTTGTCGCCTCGTTTTTTTTTCATAAATTGAAGGGCTGATTCAACCAGAGCCCACGATGCATCACAACCATAATCACCGTAAGTGGATTTTCCGCCTTCGCCATATTTGTAATGACAAGCTGTTAAATATTCAACGTTAGAATACATATCTTCATACAAAGTACTGGTTAGGTACGATATAAGCTTACACGTGTAAATTGAATTATAACTTGTAAGTAGGTATAAGCTTTTCAAGTACTTATTTTCCAAAAAAATTCATTTTTAAGTTTTTAAATTGGCTTACGAAATATAAAAACAAATGTAGGTAGGTATCTATGGTTTTTTTAAAACAAAAATTATCACAAAAATAATTCTTATCTGGCAAAAAACACATATGAAAAAATTTCTGATAAAAGCACAATAAAAAAAATCGTCTTACATTCTTACAAACAACTTCCTACTAACTCAAATTTTTAAAAAATAGATTTTGATTTTTTTTACCTACTTAATAACTACATCTAGACAGTTAACTCTTCGCTGACAACATATTGACCAGCCACTTTTCCCCAAGGCACCAAGAAATATTCATTTTTACGTGTAAATTTTACATTGAAAAAAAACTGAAAACTTCATCTTGTTAACACGCTTCTACTTCTATCGTAAATTTAAAAGTTGATACATCAGCACCAAGGAAATCTAGTTCACCCACGTGAAAAAACACTTTGGAAAGTTTTCTATAGGAAAAATTGTCACCTTGACGATTTGAGATAAGAAAGCACGAGGGAATGAATATCAGACAACGCGAAATGAAAATTTCAACAATAAACGCGACAGAAACCAAAGCCAAGGTGGCGGTTATCGTTAAAAATGAAGAGTGGAAAAAGTTTGATTTGAAAATTTTTTCCCCCGATGAAAAATAAAAAGGAAACTTATCGAAATACATGTACAGGTTTTTAAAATTGGAAACCGTAGTGTATATCTCTGAATTTTTGAATATCGTACTACCCAATTTTAAAATTTATTTCCACCGAATACACTTCCAACTTGATTGAAAAATATTTTCGAGTAAGTTGACTTGACATGTTGATGAGGTTTCGTCGTACCTACGAGAGCAAAAGACCGAGACGTCGCGTCGCGTTGATAACTTTTTTTGATGCGATAAATTTACCTCATTTTTTAATGAATTTTTTTTCCAAGGTATTGATACGCGGGAGATGGCTTTTACAAAAAAGTCAAAAGAAAAAAATTCGTTTCGTTGTGGAAAAAACTTTCACTTAAAATTTGGAATTTAGACTCGAGCATTTAGATAAAATACCTACGTTTGCCTTCGCTACTTTGGTTTAAAAATATTCAGGATCAATTTTTTTTCTGAAAATTTTTTGGCTAGGTTTTTTGAACTAACTAAACATCGCAACGAAACGTATATTTAAACAAGGCAATAGTACCTTAGATAGCATTCGTTATTTTCCCAAATCCCAAAAATTTACATTTCATAACAATTTAAGAATAAATTTTACGCGGAGTTTGCACTTTACTATGGTACAGAGTTTTCTCATACAATAAGTTTTCATTGATAAGCTGCATCACAGACACTTGAAAGTAAAATAGAGAAGTTTTTGGAATTCGTTGACGAAAAACTTCTTGCTCTTACACTCGGTATGAACCAATGGAAAACAAAAAGAAATACCTAAAGTAAATTACGGATATGTTTTTTGGCTTTGTATTAGGAAAAACAGATAGTTCAATACCTATGTATTAACATAACATAGGATATGCTTTTACTATGAGTAAATCCTTGAAAAACTGGACGAAATTAGGTAACGAAATTTTCCGACGATGAATTTCAGACTTTTGTCAGACTTTTTTGGGCTTGGAAAAATTCCGAAATCAAGCTGAATTTTAGACATTTTGTCAGAGATTAGACTTTTGGATCAATAGAATAAATTAATGTGCTTGTTGTATCTACTTAAGTAGAATTAGAAAATTTTGGAGGCTCTGGAGTCGTTTAGATCTTAATACTTTTTCACCTCTAAAAAGTCTGCTGAAATTTTCCAAGTCCAAAAAAGTTATGTGAAAAGTCATGCCAGACAAAATGTTTAAAAGTCAGCGTGATTTCTAAATTTTTTTTCAAGTTCAAAAAGTCATTTGAAATTTCAAAACAAATCAAGCCCAAAAAGTCAAGTATAATGTGTGAAAAAAAGGTCTAAAAATCAATCTTTAAAAAAAAATCATTTTGGACTAAAATTTCTTTTTAAGAAATCACGCCGACTTTTAGACATTTTGTGAAACAGAAATTATATAGGATCTACCTGACTTAACCCTACTTTTAGACTTGGAAAATTTTAGAGATTCTTCTTGACTCTTTTTTAGATAAGTACCTAGACTTTTAGACATTTTTTCACGCGTTCAACTTTTTTTGATATTTCAAACGACTATTTGGATTTGGAAAAAAAGAAATCACACTGACTTTTAGACAAATTTTATTGGATCAATCCAACTTTTTTCTTTCAAGTTTATTAACTCTTTTGTGCCCAGGAGAGATCTGACGGATGAAATTTGAAAATTTTCATTGCATCACGCAAATTGAAGTCAAGTTAGTGCACAAGCTCATTTTCACCAGTGAAAATTAAAATTTCACGGAGGAAACTAAATCAATTTTTTCTACTTTTATTTTCCTTTGCTACAAATTGAAAAATAATTTCAATTCATTCTTGAAAAAGAAAGAGATGCATGTAGTGAGCAATTTCAAATTTTTCACCCTCGAATTTTTTTTATATTGGCAATTTTTTTTTAAAAAGTTCGTAATTCTGATATTTTATGGATTCAAATGACCCAAAATTAAAAATTTTCGTATATTTATAACAAAAAAAACAAAATGAAGGGATTGTAAAGGATTTTCGATTTTAATTTAAAATTGGTACAAGAAATCAGTTTTCAAAATTTTTCAGACTTTCGACAACAATTTTTGGGAAAAAATGTAATATTTTATTTGAAGAAATGAGTAAAATTTTCTTACATTTCACTTCGTGCATTATTTAGTGAGTGTTTTCGAAGAAGAAATTTCCATTCGGTACATTTTTTGAACAGGAATGTATCAAATATCTGTACAAATAGACCCAAAATTTGTGAAAAAAATCTTAAACTTTTTGCAATCATTCTCTCGACCTTTTAATTTTTAATTCTTGTGTTGAGATCAAGAGGAGGGTGAAAAATTTTCTTTTGTTGGTTTCAAGGAACTTTCAAGGTGTAATAGGACGAAAATTCTCATCCTTAATTTTTTTTGGCCCAGGAATCGTCATTTTTCCAAGAACATGGTTGATTTTTAAAGCTGATTTCCTGTGCGTATTTTCAGCTCAAATCAAAAATCGTCTTATAATCTCTTCGTTTTGTTTTGTATTTTATAAAAGTAGGAAAATTTTTAATTTTGTGTCATTTGAAGCTCAGAATTATCAAAATTACCAACTCAAAATTTCAACTGCTGTTTAAAAAAAAATCAATTATAGAAAAATTGGAGGGAAAGAAATTGAAATTTTTTCACTACGTCTCTTTTTTTTCAAGGGTGAATGGCCCCGTGCAATTATTTTTAATATTTTGTAGCAAATCTCACGCAAGAAAATGAAAGTAGGTAGATAATTTTGATTCGATTCTATTTCCTGTGTGAAATTTCAATTTCCACTGGTAAAAATGAGCTCGTGCAATAACTTGACTTTACCACCTGATACAATGAAAATTTTCAAATTTCATCCGTCCGATGATCTCTTCTGGGCACGAAAGGGTTAATTTTTTGAACTGACAAAATTTTTGAGAGTTCAAATGACTCTTTGGAATTAGAAACAAATTCAGAAATCATGTTAATTTTTATACGTTTTGTCAAGCAAAAATTCTATTGCATCAATTTAACGACAATTCGGACTCAGAAAAATTCGAAAAATACTGACTTCTACGCAATTTGTCAGACAAAATGTACCTTTACCTGACTTTTAAAAAAAAAGTGTTTGACATAGGTAACTGTTTTTTCAAAAAATTTAGTAAAAATGCATAAAAATTCTTAAATTTAACAAGAAATATTCGAAAATATTGCACTCATGCGCAGTAACAATGAAATTCTCTATTTTTTTGGATGGGGGGGGGTGGTTCATTTATTCCAGAGATAATATGTTTGCAAAGTTTCTTTTTACTCTACTGAAAATCTTGTATTTTGCACGCCAAGTCCCTAATATGATGCCAGGTCACAATTTAATATTAAAAATGCAACTTTTCGAACTAAATTTTTCTCATTGTCAGAAAAGGTCATAATTTTTGAAAATTTATAAGCACAAAAAACCTAATTATTCCAAGTTACAATTGGGAATTAACTAGCGAGCCTCAAATTGGCCCGCTCTGTAGCCTCATCTTCTACACAAAATTTTTTTCTAAAAATCATTACTGCGAACTTTATCTTTTTCGTTGCCACATATTTTCATTTTATGATGACGCAGCAACGAAATATAAAGGTACCTTACTGCTAAAAAAAAAAACTTCGAAACGGAATATTTTGATTTCCACGGAAATATATTTTAACGAATTTCACGTAATGTGAAAAAATAAACGAAATTTTGAACGTAATAGGTAGATAGTAGATACCTACCACCTGAAAATTTCGAAACGTAGTATTCGAATTAATTATTACTTAACAAACTCAAAATGCTTCAAAAAGTCCCCGCCATTTCTATACTACCCATGAAACTATAAAACATAGGACATACTTTTTCTCATTAAATTTTTCAAGTTCAAAAAGTCTAAATTGTTTGTTTAACAAAATGTCCAAAAGTCAGCATCATCTCCGAAATTTCCAAGTCCAAAAAAGTCTGACAAAATGTCTGAAAGTCAGTGTAATTTCTCAAATTTTCCAAATCCAAGAAATTTCCCTGGCAAAATAATATCAAAAAGTTACCCTGATTATAAAATTTTCTAAGTTCAAAAAGTCTAAATCATTTGTGTGACAAAATGTCTAACAATCAGCATTATCTCTAAAAAATTTTCAAAGTCCAAAAAAGTCTGACAAAATATTTTAAAGTCATCGTCACTTATTTTCGTTACGAAATTCCGTGATGAAATTTCGTCACGTTTTTCGCGAAATTACCCACAGAAAAAGCATATCCTATGTTAAAATTATAAAACTTTGATTTTTGGCTAAAATCTAAATATTTTTGGACCTCGCTGCTTGATTACACATTTATAACATATCAAAAAAAAACATTTTGAAAAAAAATGGCCAAAATCAGTTCACTGGGGAAAATATCAAAAATGTGTAAAAATATATCTTTCGGAATTTTGATTCCCCCCCATTTGAAAATTTTTGGACGTCGATACTTCACACACGTCAAAAGAAACACTCTGAAAAAAATTGGTCAAAATCAGTTCTCTGGGAAAGGCAGACGGATTGTCCAAAGGTTTTTCTAAAATTCTTTCAATTTATAATTCTAACTCCCACCCGCACCTTCAACCCTCTTCAGCTTCACTCTGGTTTACGTAACGTGGTAGGTCTAATATGTTGGTAGCGAAATATTGTCTAGTCACTAGTCAGTTAAGGTCGAACATCATCACTCAAAAGTCTAGCTCTACCCTACGTACACCTGTATATAAACTCTAGGCAGCGAAAATATGAAAATAATAAATAATATTATCCATCGACTTACATCCATCTCCAGGTTCGTAAGTTAAATCCAAATGAAAATCTGTGATGTGCCAAAAATAAGCTGTAACAGAAAAAATAAAAATATACGTAAGTAAATCATACATAAGAGATGGAATAAATATCTATATATTACAGCAATAATAATACCCGTAGATAAATATAAAAATAAGTTGGTATATTCCAAAAGAAAGGAATTTCGCCGATAAAAGCTTCTTTCGACGTTATAAAATTATTATCTGAATAAAAAATCAACCCGTTGAGGGAAATTTCACAAACGTTTACAGTAGAAATTCTCATTTTTATATCTCAAAGACGACACGACGCACAAAGCACAAATAGATCACAGCGACACGAACACGATACCATATTTCTGGCATTTTTCAAGGTCGCCTATACCTCACCTACCCTAAAATGAAAAGCTACATGGAGAAATAAGGAAAAACATGCCGTTTATTATAATTTTCGATGAGCTTCGGAGATAATTCTCGGACGAAAATCCGGCGAGCTGTAGAAAAGACGCGCTCGTACTTTTTTAACCCTTCGAGAGGGAATATTACAACAAATTAATTGAGAATGGGATTTTTATAAATATGCATTAGGATAGCGCGGAATTACAAGATGCGCCGCATATTCATTACAAAACAACATTTATTACAGCTTTGACTTTTCTTTTGAGATAAAATCTCGAATCTTTTTTTATGTACGTTGCGTCGGGTCGCCGGCTAACGGGTAATTTTCAACGGTTATTGACTTTACGACTTTAAGAGAGAAACGCTCTCTAGTGGTCCATTTAGAAAATTTAAAAGTATTGTTCTCTATTTGCTCCCTTCTGTCGCTCTTTTGCTCATTCCACGAAACAAATCGATAAATCAACGGAATTCGCTCTTTTCATTTCCCTTAAAAAAAAACCAACCTTACAACAGGAAGCGTGAATGGATCGTGTTACATTTTAAAAAGACTATTTATCTTGACTTTTAACAGGTTTAGTGCCGTTTTTATGGTATGGTACATTGCTATTCATTTTAATAGGGTAGTGTCGTGCTTTGAGCAAGAACACATGTTTTTTTTGTTTTTTTGTGTTTTTTTTTTTCGCCAATAAATGCGAATTTTATAACGTACTGTGATTTCTTTCTTATTGTCTGGGTACGTACGATGTCAAATTATAAATATTATAAACAGTCGACGTACTTAAATCGTACTTTTGTAAACAAATCCGCGATGAGAATGAAAACAAAAAGTCAACGCAAATAGGTATACTCGAGTGTATGTACGAGATGTTGATTTTATCGTGTCGAGTTCACTTTTTATACAGTTTCAGTTGCAACTACGAAGTACTTACGTAAACAAAAAAAAAAAAAAACAAGAAAATAGGTACTACCGAATTTCTACTTTGGAATTCATCCACTAAAATTTCGCTCCGTGCTCGACGGTTTATATTGTGTCCAAAAAGACGGACGTATTTTGTAGAATTAGTTTAGACCGCGCTCGTATCTCCTTGTAAATCATTCTTCAAGTATACAAAAACCGCCAAATGTAATTCGCTCGTGTATTCCGAACGAATTACGTGCTGTAACATCACACAATCGTTATTCGTGTTTATTTTTACATCCTGCTTTCTCGCAATTTCCCGCTTCCTTTCGTTTCAGTGATCACTTTTCATTTATACGGCTACGTACCCGCAACAGCTTGCATATTTGATATTTCAGCCAATAAGCTGTTCGTGCACACGTTTGCGTTTGTATCGTTAAATCGCAGCGTGAGAGTTCAAGATTTCTTCGTCGAATCGGTATATGTACGATTGTACGAGTAGTAATGTTGCCCAGTTTTTTGCCAAAAGTTTTATTCTTCCGGATTTTTATCCAATTGCTGTAACGAAATGGCAATCAGGAGTTACAGCAGGATATTCCGATCCAATCTTATACAGCAATTTGATGCAATTTTTTCAAAATAGCCAGATTTTAATCTTTTGCGCCAAGGAGAGATCTGATGGATGAAATTAAAAATTTTTCGTTGGATCATGGAGACTGAAGTGAAGTTAGTGCTTACGAGTTCATTTTCCTGCGCGAGATTTTCTATGAATTGAAAAAAATTTCACTCAACTACTCGCCCTTGAAAACAGAAAGAGATGTAGTGCAAATATGCCAATTTCTGCTCCCTTCAATTTCTTTTTTATCATTGCCATTTTTAGCATAAGATATGTTTTTGCTAAGGGTAATTTCGCGAAGAATTTGTTGAAATTACGTGACGATAACATTTAGACATTTTTTCAGACTTTATTGGGCTTGGAAAATTTTTATGAACTCAATTTAATTTTTGGGCTTGGAAAATTTCAACTTCATAGGCTTAAAAAAATTCAAAAAAATTCAAATCAGACATTTTGTCTGACTTTTTTGAATTTGGAAAAATTTTCAGATTTCTACAACCTTTTTAACTTGGAATTGGATTTCGAAAATTAAAAAAAAAAAAATCCACTACGAAATTCACTTACGAAAATCTGTTACAAGGACTTTTACATATTTTATCTGACTTTCTTGAATTAGGAAAATTTTTCAAAATTCAAACGAATTTTGGGACTTGGAAAATTTCAATAAAATTTCAAATATCAAGACTTTAGGGACTTGAAATATTCAAAGAGCAAAAACATATTCTATATTTTATAGTTTGATGGGTAGTATGGAAATGCCGGGGACTTTTTAGAAAATAAGTTGAAATTTTGAGTTTGTAATTCAGAAATTTCAAGGCCCCAAATCAGCCAAAATTAAAAATTGCCATGCTTTTATAAAATAAAAAACAAAATGAAGAAATTGAAAGAGGATTTTTTATTTGAACTGAAAATTAGCACAGGAAATCAGGTTTTAAGATTAACCAGTGTTTTTTGAAAAATGGCAATTCGGGGGCTAAAATAAAAGTAAGAATGGAAATTTTCGTCCCATTACACTCTGAAAGTTCCTTGCAAGCAACAGATGAAAAATATTCACCATTACATTGATCTCAATACAAAAATGAAAGATGGAAAATTCGAGTAGAAGATTGCGAAGGTGTAATATTTTTTCAAAAATTGCTGTACAGCCAAATTGCACAGATATTTTATGTATTTCCTGTTTGAAAAATGCAACGAATGAAAGTTTTTCCTCAAAAATATTCATTAAAGAATGTCTTTCAAATACAACATTACATCATTTTCCCGAAAATTGTTGCTGGAAGTTTGAAAAACTTTGGAAGCAGATTTGGGGTGCGAATTTTCAATGTGTACAGTAAAAATCATTTTGTAATCTCTGCATTTTGTTTTTTATTTTAAAAAATTATCAACTTTTTTATTTTTGGTCATTTATGGCTCTGAAATATCTGAATTACGAACTCAAAATTTTAACTTCTTTTTTTAATGCCGATTATAGAAAAATTGGTGGTAGAAAAATTAAAATTTTTACACTACATCTTTTTTTGTTCAATGCATAGAGAAAATTTCACAAAGGAAAATGAAAAAAAAGGTAATTTTGATTCGATCTCATTTCCTGTTTGAAATTTTAATTTTTCACTGGTGAAAATGAACTCGTGGACTAACTTGATTTCAGTCCAAGTACATAATGGAATGAAATTTTTTTAATTTCACCCATCAGATCTCTCCTGAGCACAAAAAGGTTCGGGGCAATTGAGGGGTGTTTTATTGAGATTTTTCAAAACAAAAACTATTTTAAAAAAAACAAGCTACTCAAAAAAACAATTCCACGTATTAATTTTCGTTCAAGTTTCATTTCATATTTTCCTCCCACAAATGGATTTTTGAAAGTTGATCTGTGATGGGAGGGAGAGGTAATATAATAGTATTGTGAAAACTTTCAACAGGGCCTGATAAAAGCCACCTCTTTCCAAGTGGAATTGAAATTTGACAGTTTTAAAAATTTTGGAAAATTCGAAAAAAATTGATTGAATCACTGTCTAAGGTACCTATGTAGATATTTTTACGTAAAAATAACATTGAGGTGAATTTGTCTTCAGTTTTTTTTTGTAAAAGCTGAGGAAAATTATCATTGAAAATTTTTTTATTGCAATGGTCTTGTTTATTGGCAACATTATGGGTGAAAGTTTCAAAACCAATATTTATATTTTTCACTAAAAATGGGGTTAGCATTACGGTGGATTGTTTTTCAATTTCTCTTTTAATGAAATGGAGGAGTAAGATAACAGTTACATTGTATAGACCTCAAAATGACCTGATGAAAATTTTATCTTCTTATTGACTTAACCTTTACTATTTCCCTATGGCCCTAAAAGTCTGGCTATGTTCAAAAAATTGAAAAAATACCACAGAGTTCCATCTTGAAAATATTTTTCAAGACATGAATATTTAGAGAAATCAATTTTTTCATGTTTTTAAATTTTTTCAGTACAACGTCTAAAAAAATGTTTTTTGAGGAAAGTATTGAAATGATTTAAACAGATAGGTAGGTACGAATTTCTTTGCCCAAAAAAATTACTGTCTGCAATATTCCACCAATACTCCCATTTTTGAAAAAAATTGCACGTGTTTTTCTCCTTTTTTCGAAAAATAGCCAGAGTGAGGGTAATGTTGGAAAATATCTGACGATGATTTTTTGGGGTAAAATATGATCATCCATATTTGAAATAATTTTATTGAATATTTTATTAAAACATTTTTTTCCATTTTTACAGAAAATTCGAGAAACATGAAAAATTGATGTTTTCAAGTAACCCTGAAAAATAAAGTGATGGTGAAAATGGATCTGGAATGTATTTTTGGGTAAAAACGTTCACACTGAAATCATTCTTATCTTTTTTCAAAGTTACCTATTTAAATAGTCAGATTTCAAGGACAATTGGGGTAAAGTAGATAACACGACCGTGCTTTTTTTGTTATTTTTTTAAAAAGAAATACTCGCAAATTAAAAAAATAAAGAAAATAAACTTTTAAATCAAGAGAGGTTTTTAAAGCAAATACTTATATTTTCCATATAGTGAAGAGGAGGGAGAGGGGCAGTTAATATTTTAAAATGATTTTCATGACTTGAAAAGTTCATAAGAAATTAACGTGGTTTTTTTCGATTTTTCAGTAAAAACCAAAACTAAATAGACCTTACAAACGGTATTTTTAAAATTTTAAACAAAATCATGAATAAATTATCATGCGACGAAAGAGTTTCAAAACCAACTGATATTTCTATTTTCTTATTCAAGGAGGAAGGCTTGTTATTGGTTTTAAAATACTTTCATGCGACTGAAAACTTTCAAATAAGTTCCATGAGGTTTGTTTAGCCAAACAAACTTCAAAAATGTGTTGCTGTTTTTTTTAAATACAAAAACAAAATTTAATATCCGTTGACATTTTAATTTCAGCACCAAAATATAATCGGATGGCATTTCAGTCTCATTAGATACTTTTCTCCCTGGTCATTTTCAGGAAAATAAAAAACATATTCTGCATATTTCCTAAGAATTAGATGAAAAATCATTACCGATGAGTTTTTTGGGCAAAAAATTACTTATAGGTATTGCACAATACCAGTGGCGCCCAGAGGCATGGTGCGGTATTGCGGCTGCAATAGGGGCCCCCTTGAGCTCGGGGCCCCTAAGCCAAGTTGGGGCCCCAAATTTGACCGTTTTAAAATATGCCAAAATTAAAAATAATTAACAAAAGTATCCACTTAAAGCAATGAATAAGAATAGTTACACTCTAATCCAATATCTTTATTATAAATGGAATTTGATGAGGAAATGAAAATAACCACTACTTGATCGCGAACAAATCACTTTATAAACGTACCAAACCACTACCTACCTACTGCCTTACATATTTAGTACCTACATATGCTCATTCTATTCACTCAATAGGCGTACCCAGGGGGAGGGGGTTCTGGGTGATAAACAACCCCCCC